>OY755041.1:81284942-81547632 GCA_963576565.1 Aspidapion aeneum | reverse complement strand
AGACAGACAGACAGACAGACAGACAGACAGACAGACAGACAGACAGACAGACAGACAGACAGACAGACAGACAGACAGACAGACAGACAGACAGACAGACAGACAGACAGACAGACAGACAGACAGACAGACAGACAGACAGACAGACAGACAGACAGACAGACAGACAGACAGACAGACAGACAGACAGACAGACAGACAGACAGACAGACAGACAGACAGACAGACAGACAGACAGACAGACAGACAGACAGACAGACAGACAGACAGACAGACAGACAGACAGACAGACAGACAGACAGACAGACAGACAGACAGACAGACAGACAGACAGACAGACAGACAGACAGACAGACAGACAGACAGACAGACAGACAGACAGACAGACAGACAGACAGACAGACAGACAGACAGACAGACAGACAGACAGACAGACAGACAGACAGACAGACAGACAGACAGACAGACAGACAGACAGACAGACAGACAGACAGACAGACAGACAGACAGACAGACAGACAGACAGACAGACAGACAGACAGACAGACAGACAGACAGACAGACAGACAGACAGACAGACAGACAGACAGACAGACAGACAGACAGACAGACAGACAGACAGACAGACAGACAGACAGACAGACAGACAGACAGACAGACAGACAGACAGACAGACAGACAGACAGACAGACAGACAGACAGACAGACAGACAGACAGACAGACAGACAGACAGACAGACAGACAGACAGACAGACAGACAGACAGACAGACAGACAGACAGACAGACAGACAGACAGACAGACAGACAGACAGACAGACAGACAGACAGACAGACAGACAGACAGACAGACAGACAGACAGACAGACAGACAGACAGACAGACAGACAGACAGACAGACAGACAGACAGACAGACAGACAGACAGACAGACAGACAGACAGACAGACAGACAGACAGACAGACAGACAGACAGACAGACAGACAGACAGACAGACAGACAGACAGACAGACAGACAGACAGACAGACAGACAGACAGACAGACAGACAGACAGACAGACAGACAGACAGACAGACAGACAGACAGACAGACAGACAGACAGACAGACAGACAGACAGACAGACAGACAGACAGACAGACAGACAGACAGACAGACAGACAGACAGACAGACAGACAGACAGACAGACAGACAGACAGACAGACAGACAGACAGACAGACAGACAGACAGACAGACAGACAGACAGACAGACAGACAGACAGACAGACAGACAGACAGACAGACAGACAGACAGACAGACAGACAGACAGACAGACAGACAGACAGACAGACAGACAGACAGACATTTTTGATTTGTCTATTTTTTTTAGTTGCCTTTAAATTACTCATTTTTTAAAAGATATTTAAACTAAATAACTAAGTTATGTGTATGTATAATGCTCTTGCTGAGGCCAAAAAAGTGTAGATATGGCACCCTTGCTACAATAGTGTCTCAAAATTGTTGTGTATTTTAGTTTTGACAGTATTGTACCAAAGGTGCCATATATGTACGTGCCTTCGCGGTACTACAAACAGCATTGCATGCGACGCCATCCGATCAGAGTCAGTATTTCAAACGAACACTCAGTTTTATATGGACGGCATTGTTTGGCCTTGCAGTGGGGCATGCGAATTCTGCCTGAAATGGATACGCGCCTTTTGATACACATTTCCCAATGTCTGCAATAAAAAACGACATACTTTATAATATTTTCTTTAAAAAAAATGTTTTAAACTTCTCTTCACTTACACCTTTAATAATTTAAAATTTAAAAAAATTGTTGTTTGTAAGATCAGTAACGACACATTAATATGTTTTTTTCAATTAATTTTAGAGAAATATACCTGATTTTAATTCGAGATTTTGTGAACTGACCTTTAAGTAGAAATTTCAAAAATGAATTTAATGACATAATATAACCTAATTTTAATATTTGCTACAATCCGATGATTATAGAATACAAACTTATAAAAGGCACGAGCGAAGCGAGGTCCGGTTAGATTTGGTCAGATAAATGCAGGTCAGTTTAGATTGCATTAGACCTGGTAAGGTTAAGTTGAATTAACATTGATTAACTAAGGCTATGCTAGGTTCGGTCAGGTCAGGTTAGGTTAATATAATAACATATTTATTTGTTTGTTGATTGAGTACATTTTTAGATGTTTCACTCCTATAAAAGCGCATTTTCATTACCTCAAGCGCATGTTACAAGTTATTTTTAAATACCTGTAAATACATACCATTAAATACCCTCAAAAACATAAGGAACAATTTCAAACATCCATTTGTTAGCAATTTTATACAATAATATTTTCTCAATAGTTAGAGCAGGTATGGCCAAGTTTTTTATAGTTTTACTATTATATATATACATATTTTAGGTTTGTAGATTTGTTGGGAATGTGGTTCATTAATAAACTAGCAACTTTTAATTTACATTTATTGACGTTCCGGTCTAAAGACCGTCTTCAGAACCATACATTCATAATCACACATTACATTAATTAAAATTACATACCAAAAACAAATTTAAAAAGACACATCACTATACGAAACATTTTTAAAAATCAAGAATTAAATCACTATTCTATATGACTATTATTTATAGCAGCGTGATATGTGTCTGTATGGGTGGTGTCTCTTTGTTGTATATTATATATATATATATATATATATATATATATATATATATATATACAGTAGCGTATATAGAAAAAAGTTTCGGGGGGGGGGGGGACCGAGACAGTTTCGGGGGGGGGGGGCGAGACCTCTTGAGGCCGTATTTTATGCTATTTTATGTTTGTATTCATGAAATATGTGGAAAATATCTAAAAAAATCTTTGCTTCGGAGGGGGGCCCGCCCCCCCTTTATATACGCCACTGTATATATATATATATATATATATATATATATATATAGTTAATATAGTAGCATTTTTTTACGAAGACCAGTGACTTTGGGGTCCCTTTTCTTGGTGGTTAAAAAATATCTCTTTGAAAATGATTTTCTGACGAATTTCTTTAAATTTTATAATAGTTTGAAGTTTGAATTACTTATTTTGAATTGGCTTATTTACCAGATGGGCCAAAAAAATTGAGCAAATTATTTTTCGTTATAGTTTTTTAACTTTATCACCGATTTTAATGGAACAAAGTGCATTTTCATACCTGTGGTCAAAAATATTTCTTTTTAATCCGTCGTAAAATCCAAAATAGGGGACAGAATCAATCTTGACGCATTAAAGAGATTCGTTTATCTTTATGTTCCAGAATTTGTTTTCTGCCGCACAATAAGCTAGGGGCCGTTGAAATCGGCTTGGTGGTTGTCGAAAAATAACTTTATTTCAAGCAACGAACTGGATAATTATATATAGGAAAATTTCGATATTGATTTTTACAATTATGCGTTTTTTCATCAAAATAGGTTCAGTAATAATGAGTCAATGAGGAAATTAATACAGACACAATTGGCAAGGCAATGAGAGAATAAGTTCAGAACTTTCTTAAAATATAAAAATATACAAGACGTATAAGTGGTCAAGTTTGATTCTATTCACCGTTTGGATTTTAAGATAACTGTTCGTAGGGCCTCGTATCGTAAAAAATCCACACATCATACATAAAATATCGGTCCGCCTGGGTAATAGATCCCTATCGTCCTTATCTTATCTAGCGGACCGCGCAACGACCGACGCAACATTTTGATTTTCATACTTTTCGAAGCGACGTCCCTAAGTACCTCACATCGTTTATGGACCTCACAACGTAGGGACCTGTTTGACAGATTTTTTCTATTTTGACATTTTTGCAAATTTTAAGTAGGTTTCCACCTTACTGGAGCACCTCAAAAAACAGTTGTTTTTAAACATTTCATTTATCTTTCTATCTAGTCGCACAGCGCATCTTATGTCCGTATAGGTGTGGTCACCAAAATAATTATATTGTTAGGGCTGTAATTTAATTGTATGAATTTACGAAAAAAACTCACTCTTTACAAAAAATTCTGCTTGTTGAAAAATAAAGATTGCCATAATGAGGTGTTATCAAATCTAATATAATATAATATGGTAATATAAAAAATCTATCTATCTAGTGTTGTGTTTTGAGGGGTAGAGCTGCGGGACTGTAAGCGCACTGGTCGTTTTATAAAATCTGGGTGCAAAAATCCTTAAAAGGACGATGTAAAAATATTAATTTTTCCGAGCCACACAAAGACAATATAGAGGATTGGCACTCACCTTTTCAGCTGTTTCCGTCGTCCAGAGGAGCTCCTCTCGCTGGCCCAGTCGATGCAGTCGATCCACACTAGATTCACTTGTTTGTGTAATGGTTTAGTTTGATTTTCTAAGAATGTTATTGGATTTTTTGGTTAATAGAATTTATCACCATGCTGCGTGGTGATCTCGACAGAATATGACAGACGAATCTTTTTTTGGTTACGCCTTTTTGCGCAGATTCATTTTTTCGTAGATGGCGTTGGCGTCTTGCTTGTGCCAATCAAATTGAAATTGTGTGGGTTTTCCGAATACGGGAATTTGGCGCGAAATTTGAATGTAAAATTAAAGTTGCACGAACATTTTCCGCCCACTTAAAACGAAGTTTTACATTGAGATTAATTGAATAAACAAATGGCTATATAAAAAAAAAAAATATAAGTTAATTCAAAACCTTAAAGGGTAGGTTATTAAAATCCGTTTTAGGTTTATAGATCAAAAAGAAAAAAAAAATGAAAAAAAAATATATATATATTCTAGATAACGACACACGAAACAAGAAGTTGCTTGGGAGTTTAGTGCGCATCTAAAGGTAGTGGGCACAACTTGACCACGGGACGAGTGAAAAGTCCGTGTTGTGTTTTAACAGTAGCAACTCGAATGTGATTATCCCGACCAGGATGTACAGATACTATTCTACCCAGCAACCAGTGTAATGGCGGCCTAGTTTCATCCTTAATTAATACAAGCGTATCTAGCTTGATTTCAACCGAAGGGTCCGACCACTTAGAACGCTGTTGTAAAGTATTTAAGTACTCGAGTTTCCAACGCTTCCAGAAATCGGCATGAATTCGTTGGATAAGTTGCCAACGCTTAAGGGTATTAACTTTAAGGGTAGAAAGGTCAGGATCAGGACACGAATTAAGGGGTTCCATTGTGAGGAAATGACCCGGAGTCAAAGACGTAAGATCGTTTGGGTCAGAGCTTTGCTCACAAAGGGGTCGAGAATTGAGTAATGCCTCTATTTGGGCGAGGAGAGTATAGAGCTCTTCGAAGGTTAGTATCTGGTCACCGATGACCCGATACAAATGTGTTTTTATAGATTTGACTCCTGCTTCTGCTAGACCATTTAGGTGGGGGGCTCCCGGACTATTAAGACACCATTTGATTTTTAAGCTCTCAGAAGCTAATTTCGAAAGATTATGGAGCTCCTTAATAGCCCCAACAAAGTTTGAGCCTCTATCACTTGTGATTTGGACACAAGTGCCACGTCTAGCGACAAAGCGTCGTAAAGCAGCGATGCACGCCTCTGTGGTTAAATCCGAAACAAGCTCGATATGGATTGCCTTGACAGAAGTATCGACAAAGACTGCGATATATGATTTACCAACTTGTGCTCCACGACGTCTCTGACCTACAAAGGTTTTGATTGGGCCTGCATAGTCTAAGCAAACGTGTGAAAAACATTTTAATTGTGACGTTCTAAAAGAAGGTAAATCCGACATGTACGGAGTATACGGTTTTGGTTTTAAGCGAAAGCAGGGAATACATTTCAATAAAACCCTCTGAATAGCTCGACGTGATGACATAATCCAAAACTTTTGACGAATTAAGTATTGGACTGTGTTTATTCCGGGATGTAAATTTTCGTTATGAGTTTGAATAATGATCAATTGGGTTAATCTATGAGATTTCGGCAATAATAAGGGATGTTTTGCCTCAAAGGAGAGTTGAGAATGCCGTAAGCGTCCGCCCACTCTAAGGAAACCCAATTCGTCCAAAAAGGGCGCGAGTTTACGAAACGGCTTAGGTAATAGCTGAGTATTTTGAATTTTTTGAATGATATCCGAAAAACACTCTTCTTGGACCCTTTTAACTAAAACAAGTAGAGCCTTGTGTAGTTCAAAAGCGGAAAAAACGCCGGATAAAGGGTCAACTGAGGTTTTTCGATTGTGAATAAGTCTTAGAAAATGACAAATGATTTTTTGAATGGTATTTAAATTGGATATTTTATCGATTAGTCTATCAAAAAAGTTTTGATTTTGAATTTCTGCCGTCAGCACCACTGAATTTTCCGGTTTTTCTTCTTTGAGAACCTCGTCTGGAACTCCCAAAGAACGTTCATTTATAAACCTTTGAATTTGCCACTCCGTAGTGGGCAAGGTAATCCATGGAGGGCCGTGAAACCAAAGAGGGTGATTTATTAAGTTATTGGGCGACAACCCTCTGCTAGCGCAGTCGGCAGGGTTCTCGAGTGAAGTAATGTGATACCATGGGACTTCGGGGATTGTTTCTTGAATACGACTCACGCGGTTTGCCACAAAGGTCTTCCACTTGTGAGGTGAAGATGTGACCCAATGAAGCGTGACCTGTGAGTCCGAGAACGCAAGAATTTCATCGATTACGAGTAATGATGAATAGGTGCGAATAACTAGTTCGAGTAAATCAGCTAATAGAGTAGCTCCAAGTAGTTCCAAACGTGGGATTGAAATAGTGTGTAAGGGAGCAACCCTTGACTTGCCCATGATTAGAGCAGTTTTGATAATTTTATTTGGTAATTCGACGCGAACGTATACGCAAGAAGCGTATCCTAGCTCGGATGCATCGCAGAAACCTAGCAATTGACATCGTTGAATATTATTCGAAAAAATATGTCTAGGTATACAAAGATTCGAAAGAGTGGTTAATTGATTATTGAATTGATTCCAAAGAGTTTTGATTGGATCGGGGGGTATTTCATCCCAATCAGTTTTGCATAACCAAAGTTTTTGCATAATCACTTTGGCTAAAAATGAAACAGGCGATAAGAAACCTATAGGATCCCAAATTTTAGCGATAGCCGATAAAATATTCCTTTTGGTGCAAGGTTTTTCACAAGGGGTACAAGAATAGGTAAAAGTATCTGTAGAAGGGTGCCACTGAAGGCCCAACACCTTAATCGATGTTGAAGAATCGTCTTCAAAGGTAACAGGGATCTGACAATCAGCGGGCGACAAATGTGAAAGAAGTTTCGGATTATTTGATGCCCATTTTCTTAATTCAAATTTTCCCAATTTAAGCAACGCTATGAGATCCTTTTGAAGTGATAAAGCACCTTCTAGAGAGTTAGCTCCACAGCAAATATCGTCCATGAAAATGTTATTCAAAAGGACCTGGGATGCTTCAGGATAATTCTTAGCCTCCAGGATGGCTAGCTCTCTAAGAGTTCTAATAGCTAAATAGGGACTTGAACTAACACCAAACGTCACTGTATTAAGCCTGTATTCCTGCAGGGGTTCATTGGGATCAAATCGCCAAAGTAGCCTTTGGTAGTCCCGATGAATTGGATTGATTTGAATTTGTAAAAAGTGCTGTTTTATATCAGTCAAAAATACGATAGAATAAAATCTGAATTTTAATAGAATTTCGGAAATATCGGCTTGTAATTTTGGTCCTATTAAAAGAGTTTCGTTCATGCTTAGGCCTTTCGAACCCTTAATCGAGGGGTTAAAAACCACCCGGAGTTTAGTCGTTGATTTGTCAAGACGAAGGACTCCGTGATGTGGTAAATAAGAACATAACTGAGGTCTAGGTTCGGATCTTGAAATTAAAGACATGTGCCCGTTTTTGAGATATTCTCTCATAAAATCCGAGTACATACTATAGAAATTTGAATTTTTTATTAAGCGAGATTCGAGAGACAAAAATTGACGGTAGGCCACTGAATATGTGTCTCCTAGGTCAGGAGGGTCAATGTGACGAAAAGGCAAATTTACCGTAAATCGGCCCGAAATATCTCTAGTGGTAGTTTTTTGGAAAATCTCTTCACATCTTTTTTCTTCGGGTGAGAGAAACGTTTTTGACTTAATTGATTCTAGTTCCCAAAATCTGCGAATATTAAAGTCGAGAGACTGCTCACAGGAAGTAAAGTACGAATTGACTTGAGGTGAAATATTTATGCTTTGAGTTTGGCCCATCAAGACCCAACCAAAAACTGTCTCAAAAGCGGAGGGTAGGCCGTGAGGTCCTGGAATTCGTCCTGATTGGACGATTTCTGTGTAAAGTTGTGCACCTAAGAGTAAGTCAATTGGACCAGGGTTGTAAAATTGGTTATCTGCAAGCTTTAGATTTGAAATATGACTCCAATTGGATGAATCTACCTGTATTGAGGGCATATTCGAACAGAGTTTCGGTAAAACGAAGACTTGAATAGAAAAGGTAGGCTCTTGTTGGCCTAGGGCTCGAATAGTGCAAGTAGAAATGCCGTTAGTGGCCGATGAAGATTGATTTAGTCCCAGAACAGGGATCGAAATTTTGTTTCTTGGCAAGCCTAACCTGTTAAGACAAGCTTCGCTTATCAGGTTAGCTTGGCTACCGCTGTCCAGAAGTGCTCGGACAGGTTGGTAGTTACCCCGACTATCCAGTACCTCTAATTTTATAGTCGCTAGAAGCACTGTCGTCCGGGGCGTCAAGGTGGATAACGAAGAGTATTGATTTGTAGATGTATTTGGATTCGAATTGATTTGAATTGAATTTGAACTGGGTTGAACAAAACTAGGGTTCTGTTGGCTAAGACTTGAATTTGAATTCTGATACGATAAGTTTGTGCCTGTGCTAGGCACGGCCACTTGATTTGAATTAAAACTTTGATTTAAGTTCGAATTTTGATTTGAATTTTGGCTTGAATTAACAAAGGATTGACTTGAATTCTGACGGATTGAATCTGTCGTTTGCGATAGATGAATAAGACTATGGTGCCTATGTCGACATACCCTGCAGTTGTAGGTACTACTGCAGTCAATTACTTGATGATTTGAACGTAAACAGTTGATACATAACGATTGTTGTTTTACATAAGTAAAACGATCTGAAGGAGATTTGGAAATAAAAACACCACACTGCGAGAGTGGATGAAAAGAATTATTGCATAATTTGCACTTATAGGGTTGTTGGTTTTGTCGAAATTGAATATTGGATTGTTTATTTGCTACTTGTGAGTGCGTATGCGCTAAAAAATTTGATGGAGGGCTTGATTTGTACTGATTATTTGAATAAGAATTATATTTTTGGTTACTAGAATTCGAATAATTTGGTTTTTGCTGTTTGGAAGTCGAAGGTTGCATTTGCGTATTTTGGGGAGATAGCTGTACTGTTTCAAGAGCACGGCATTGGTTAATAAGAAACTGAATTAGATTTTGATATGTTGGAATCTCGGTAGTACTATACTTTAATTCGAAAGCGGTTCTTGTGGTTTGATCGATTTTTGATAATAAAATTGAAAATAAACAAAAACACCACGACGTTACTGGAAATTCAAGATTTTCGAGCGCCGCAACATTCTCGGAAAAGGTATCTACCAAGACTCTAAGATCCTTTGCTGACTGGTTTCCCTTTAAAGAATTTGCATAGTAGATTGAGTTCCAGTAGGTACTGGCTAAAAGTCTTTTATTTTGATAGCGATCTGTTAATACCTTCCAGGCGATTGCGTAATTACTTGCCGTTAATTTTATAGAGCTTAAAATATTAAGTGGTTCGCCCTCAAGGAAGGTTAGCAAATGTTGAAATTTCCTTATATCGGAATAATTAGAGTTTTCGTGAACCAAACAAGAATAAACATCGTAAAAGGTTGGCCACTTTTTTACGTTTCCATTAAAGCAAGGTACCTTTAAAGGGCCCAGATCATCGCTACGTGAATAGTGTGAAGTTGCGGGGGTGAAATTTGAATGAACTGAATCGGAACATAAACTCGAAAAAAGAACTTTAGCTTGGTGGTAGAATAGATCCGTATCTCTCCTAATTTTGTCTTGTACTTCGAACTCATCATCGTCGTCGTCTTTCAAGAGACCTATGATGTCATTATGAATGTTTTTAAATTGTTCATAGTGATCATCTAACGATTCGTAAAACGCCTTAAAAATTGGCAAGGAAGAACTATCTGATTTAGCTTTTGTTCCCAAGTTATACGTTTCCGTAATACGAGATATTGAAACTTTGCGTTGATTCTCAAGCTTTTTTAACGACATATTGTTAATTTAAAAAATTAAAAATATTTAAAAGGAATAAAACTAACACTTGACCCCTATTGACTTTAATCAGTCCAAAAGAGTCCGACAGCATATATTTTATTATCGATTTCTCGAATAAATGCAAAAACTTGCTGTTATCCTAGGTCGCGATTTTTCTCCCAAATAAATGCACAGAAAACAAATTGTACCTACTACCGTTTTTTTTACAGGTAAATACTAATTCTACTAGATGTGTTTGTTTACCTGTTAAATAAGAATAAAGCATTCAGCTCACAAGCACTTTTGTTGTTTTGAATAACTATAACATATTATTTAAACAAATAACTATTATTTAAACAAATTTCGATTTTTGAATCCAAACAAACGACGTACGAAGTGCCAATTTCGGCTGCAATGAAATGTGGGTGGAGCCACCGTTAAGCCACGCAAGGGGGGACGGAACCTCCTTTCTAAACCGCACACGGCAACAAATGAACCAAAATGGCGAGGCGAAAAAATCTAATATTTCTAGCAAACAAATTTTAAAAAACTATCTGGGTCGTGGGACCAGAAAATGTTGTGTTTTGAGGGGTAGAGCTGCGGGACTGTAAGCGCACTGGTCGTTTTATAAAATCTGGGTGCAAAAATCCTTAAAAGGACGATGTAAAAATATTAATTTTTCCGAGCCACACAAAGACAATATAGAGGATTGGCACTCACCTTTTCAGCTGTTTCCGTCGTCCAGAGGAGCTCCTCTCGCTGGCCCAGTCGATGCAGTCGATCCACACTAGATTCACTTGTTTGTGTAATGGTTTAGTTTGATTTTCTAAGAATGTTATTGGATTTTTTGGTTAATAGAATTTATCACCATGCTGCGTGGTGATCTCGACAGAATATGACAGACGAATCTTTTTTTGGTTACGCCTTTTTGCGCAGATTCATTTTTTCGTAGATGGCGTTGGCGTCTTGCTTGTGCCAATCAAATTGAAATTGTGTGGGTTTTCCGAATACGGGAATTTGGCGCGAAATTTGAATGTAAAATTAAAGTTGCACGAACATCTAGATTTATTCTGTTGATTGTCATATTGATTTTCAAGTAATAGGTTTTACATTCAAAAATGTTTACAAAAGCAGAACGGATTGTTTTTTCATCAAATGATTAACTTTTAAAAATTAACACCTGGTTAGATTTTGTTTCCCTAGATTTTGTTTACATAACATTTTTCTTTACTGAATAAATACACTCCTCTTCCTCTTGGATTATTTTATGTTTCTTAATTCGATAACACCCTGTACTTCTAATCAAGGATATATCGTTATTTCAGTATGTTGACAAGCAGAATTTTTTATAAAAAGTGATATTTTTCGTACAATTAAAAATAACGATTTTTGACCTCTTATTAATTACATGTTTCTTAATTTAATAACACCCTGTACATCTAATCAAAGATTTTATTATGGTAATCTTAATTTTTCAACAAGCATAATTTTTTATAAAGAGGGAGTTTTTTTTTGTAAAATCAAAAATAAATGATTTTTTCCTCTTGTCAACTCCATCCGGAGGCACACTGTATAATATAGGTATATCATGGCGCCAGCAGCGGCGCGTGTTCTTAAATAGTGTATAATTTCTGAAGCAAATAAAATTTTACATACTACAAACATATGGATTTTGAAAAAATATTATGTGGTTTGAAAAAAGTGTAGGGGCCAGGGGGGAGGGGCCTTGGGACACCCGATTTTCTTAAAAACCAGGCTCTATATCAAAAATGTGATATCTGCTTTATTTTAGACAATTATATTTCCTTTCCATAAAATCAGTTTCCACTGGAGCAGACGGCATTAACCTGAACATGTTACTTCTTAGCTGTGATCGAATTTTACCTTTTTTAACCCATATAATAAACTCATGCCTGATAGAAGGGACATTTCCAGACCTATGGAAAATATCTAGGGTGGTACCTCTGCCGAAAGTCGCACAACCAGAGAGTCTTAATGATCTTAGACCTATAAGTATTCTTCCAGTAATGTCAAAAATTTTAGAAAAAGTTATGAACAATCAAATAAGACGACACCTGGAAGAATATGAAATAATACATCCAGACCAATCTGGGTTCAGGACAGGCTATAGTTGTGTTACGACTTTACTTGACATAACTGATGACATCATTCAAGCGTCAGACCAGGGTGACACCACAGCACTAATACTATTGGACTACTCAAAGGCGTTTGATAGACTAAACCATGGGCTTCTTTTCTCTATTCTACATTTTGCGGGCTTCTCTAATAATGCTATAAATTTACTTAAAACCCAATTAATGGATAGATCGCAATTTGTGGAGACGGAGCAGGGACGCTCACAAAAATTAAGAACTATTGGCGGAGTTCCTCAGGGCTCGATTCTCTCACCCATTCTTTTCAACATATATACAACACAAATAACAGAATGCATCCAACATTGTTCATCAAAAAGATACTGCGATGACACTCAAATAAAAAAATCATTTAAACATCAAAACTATAAACTCGCAGAAAAAGAATTAAATGAGGACCTCCAAAAGCTAATTGAGTCATCTGAAGCGCACAACTTAATTATTAACCCTAAAAAATCTAATGTCTTAATATTTGGAAAAAAACCAGTGAATCAATTAAATATTAAAATTAACGACCAAATAATTGATACTGTAAATACAGCAAAAAACTTGGGTTTACTCTTTGACGAAAAATTGAGATTTAAACCACATGTCAATAAGTGCATTCAACGAGCCTATTACAACCTTAAAATGCTTTACCCAAGCCGGCACATTTTACCAAAAAATCTTAAAATTAAATTAACTGACACCCTCGTCTTAAGTCACTTTAACTATGCTAGTGCTGTCTATGATCCCTGTCTCGACGCTGTGGATACACAACGAATCCAAAAAGTCCAGAGATCCTGCCTTAGATATATTTATGGTTTAAGAAAATATGACAGGGTGACACATAAACTAAAAGAAGCCAAATGGTTATCAATGAAACAAAGAAGAATATTGCACTCACTTTGTCTGTTTCATAAAATTATCCAGAATAAACAACCTCCTTATCTTTACAATAAAATCAAATTCAGGTCTGACAAATACTCCCTTGGATCAAGACTCCAAAATCACATAATAATGCCTGCTCATCGTACCACTTTTTTTGAAAGAAGTTTTAGATATAATATTTGTAAATTATATAATTCAGTGCCAAAAAAAGCCAAATCACTTAAAGCAGTACAATTTAAAAAGTTTCTTAAAAACCACCTTTTTAACACAAGCAACTAACAATTCTTTCTCACTTAGTTAAAGCTTTTGCCCTAACTATAACTTAATATAAGTACCCACATGTAGCTCTTTACTATTTTTAATTTTACTATTTATAGACCCCCTGATCCACAATGTGTATGAAAACCTATTTCTACAAATATCTATACTATAAGTTTGTTGTATAAATGTTCTGTCTCTAAATGTCCTTCTTTACGTAGTTAAGAAAAATAATTTTAGACTTTTTCTTATTTTCTAGTTCCGCTTTGTTCAAAAAGTTATTTAAAAAAAATCTACCAGGGGTTAAACTTAGATCAATTATGTAATTGTTTTTAACTCCTTTTTGCAACTGCTTATATGCTAATTTAAACTTTGTAAACCGCTATTTATTTTTGTTGCAAATAAAGATATTATTTATTTATTTATTTATTTTAAATGATGTAATAAGGCAAGATCAGGAAGAATAATTTAAGGGGTCCGAATTTTAAATCAATTTTAAAAAATCACTAAACTTACCAATGTTTTACAAGTTTTATCCAAATTCCTCAGAAATTAAGCCTGGTTATGGTATTGTAGAAAATAAAATTTCCTTTTCCACAATATATATTTTAGTGGAATTTAATACCAGCGGCGATGGGTAAAAAAACCACATGTTTGTCACATGTTTTACCCGATTATCTTAAAAAGCAAGCTCTTTATCAAAAATTGTAATCTATAGTCGATTGTAACTCTCTAACTCTTTATAATAACGCAAAATTTACCTTCAGATTAAAACTTTACAGGTGTCCATAAATTAAATTACTTTTTTACAAATCATCAAACACATGGACGTAGTCAGGGTCTCGCTCAGGGTGGGGCAACAAAGCAAAAAAATGTACAATCAAATATTTATTGAAAACTTTTATAGCTCCCCTTTAATTCTTGTCTTACTAAATGAGCTAAAGCCAGGATGGGGCAGATGACAAGCCAGGGTGGGTCAAGTGCCCCACCCTGCCCCACCCTGACTACGCCCATGATCAAACACATTAATTTTGTTACAGGTTTTGTCTAATTTTCTCAGAAATTAAGCTCAATTGACAAAAACGTATTCTACAATTTCTTGCAGAAAAAATTTTCTTTTTAGCAATTTACCTATAAGTCAGTGGAGCTTCGTAAACAAAGTCTCCAGCAACGTCCGTAAATGAGGGTCATTAAAAAAATTAAAAAAGCAAATACATTTTTCTCACATGTTTCAGCCGATTTTCCTAAAAACCAAGATCTATAAAAAATGTGCCCTCAGGTTGTTTTAAAATCTGAGGGCACGGCGGCAGTGCCTCACCAAATTCGCGCGCCGTTCCATCTTTTCTTGAAACATTTCAGCCGATATTTGACCTATCTAAAACTCTACTTCGGAATGAGCTACGAATCTCAAACTTTGCACAGTCGTAGATCTTCATGAAGTTAAGAACCCCTCCAGTTTAAGTAAGTAACATTGCCTAGTTCCAGAAACGGTTAAGAGCTGAGCTTTGGAAGGCCGATAGAAACTATGATAAAACTCTAAAAGAAAATTAGAAACCCCAAATTTTAATTAGCTTCCCTCCCCTATAAATGTATAGTTATGTAAAAGTAACATTCTCCACTTCCAGAAACGCTAGCGAGCTGAGCTTTTGACGACTGATAGAAACTATGATAAAACTGTAGAAATTTTTTTTTTCAAATATCAAAATTTTACGTTCCTCCTCTTTAAATGTAATGTTATGTAAAATTAACATTGCCCACTTCCAGGAACACTAGAGAGCTGAGCTTTAGAAGGCTGATAGGAACTATGATAAAACCATAGGAAAATATTTAAAAAAAAACTCAACATTTTTAATAAGGCATTGCAAAAGTTTTGAACAATATTCCGCATATTTTACTACTTTAAAAATTAAATATTATCCAAATCATTTAAAAAAGGAATGAAATCATAACAAAAACATTTTATGTAAAAAAAAGTAAATGCAAGTGGTATTCCGTAAAAAGAATTGAGATAAAAGTAAAGCCAAGTTCTCCAATACAAATTTCAAAACGAATGGTTCTTACTAGTTTGGAAATGTTTTTCTAAACTTGCAAGCGCGGATTTGAGGGGGTGTATCGGGGTAAACCCCCCCCCCCCCCCAACAAAAATATGCACTTTTTCCTAATAAAATAAGGGAAAACAGGAGAATTACTCCCCCTAGAAAAAAAATTATATGACAAAAACAAATTTTTGTCGACCATTACCCCCCTAGATTTTGACCCAGATCCGCACTTGTAAACTTGGCAGTTACGGCTGCAAATGGCTCTTAGGTACAGTGTAAGGAAGTTTGGCTGGAATAGCAAAGTTTAAAAAAACATTTCCAAACTAGTAAGAACCATTTGTTTTGAAATTTGTAATGGAGAACTTGGCTTTACTTTTATCTCAATTCTTTTTACGGAATACGACTTTCGCGTACTTGGCTTTTTTTACATGAAATGTTTTTGTTATGATAAATCCTTTTAAATGATGTTTAACAAGGTAAGAATAACCTCATTTTTAAAACTGCAAAGGCGTCCGTAAACAGAATAACATTTTAAAAATAACCAAATGAACCATCATACTATAGCCGCAATCCGCATTGGTAGTTTTCAAATCCCCCGAACGACCTTATCCCCCCTACGAAAAAAAAGATAACCCCCTCCGAATCAAACCCCCCACGAACCGAACCTAATCTTATAAAAGTAATTCAAAAGTTGGTGTTCCACTTTTTGCTTACCCACTTATGATGATAATAACAAAACCTCCATAATATCAAAAACAAAAATACCACAAAATGACTTCGTTTTTTTATGTAAAATTTTTGTGCGAGGGCCGAATAAAAAAAAATGCCAGGGCCGGTTTGTTTGAGCCCATCCAACCCTGCCTACATAGCGTTTTTTTATCGAATTTAATTAGGGAAGTGTAGGGTGAGACTTTGTATTTTGCTTTAACATTAACTTTTAGCACCTCCTCGCCCCACAGCAATCAGTGTTCTACGGAGATGGATGCATAACGTGAGTTACATTGGGTCACAATTACAAAAACCGCATAAGTCCAAAGTTGATGAAAATGAGTTAGGGGCGTCATCTAGTCGAAAAAATTGATGGCTTTAGGACCATGAAATAAGATTCTGCAAAAACACCTCAAGTGCCAAGATATGAGCAGTTAAAATTTGTATTATTCCGCAAAAAGCACGTATGTCCCTTGTAGTTTTCTTTGTAATAACTTTTTCTTTCTTGCAAAAACAACTTATGTCCAAAAGTTTTTCTCTTTTTCTAAAGTAATTAGGCAACAAATGTTTTTTCTTATGTAACGAACAGAATTCGTAAGTCAATAAACTGTGTGTAATAAAAAAATATTTAAGAAAATCATTCGTTTTAAAATAAACCGTTTTCTTTATTTTCTGAAATTTTTTGTTTTGGACATATGTTGTTTTTGTAAAACACGCCTCAATTGCGTACGCGCAACCCATTTTGGATTGCCATGTGTGATACGGGCCAAATAGATTGTGAGGGGAAAGGTACTATTCGGCACTGCCAACTCGGCGCGAGCGATTCGGCGCTGGTCGAATCAGCGGGAAAAACCTGGCGAAGGTTTAATTTGATATTAAGTTTATTGTTTTCATATGATGTTTACAAAACTTTTATGTAAACTCACTTAATTGAATTATATTATGTTACCAGGTATATTTTGTTAGACGACCTTTTTAAAAACATACTCTCCTTACCTCTTCACCGGGGTTCTAAAGAGTATGAAACCTAACCGTTGTCAATTGATTGCCAATCTATTCTAACCGTGACAATAAAGACCCCTATTCTTCATCGGCACGGTTAGGTTTGACATTCTCTAAAATTCCCAGTCTCCCAATCATCATCCGTAGCTTATATGTTAGCAAAATTTGCTTCACACCCGGTCGAGCCGGGTTCGATTCCTCACTAGGTACTTGGATGTTTTTGATTGTTTAAAATGCTTTAATTTTGCTGTAACCTTGCGAAACTCGGCGATTGATCCTAATTGGAAGGAAAGAAAGAGTATATATAAAAAATTCTAGGATACCGGAAAAGAAGTCAGGAGAGTATATTTTGCTTCCTCGCAGGCAATAGGACATATAAATTGGGAATTTACGATTTTTTAAAGAAAGATTGTGGTTCTGAAAAGAACTGGTTTTGTTGATTCGGCCCGCGTCGAATAGTACTATCCATCATGAGCGGCCATTAACGGGCGTTAAAAGTTACTCACGCACCTCCTAATTTACAAGAATTGGTATTTTAAAATTTTACAGAAACTAGCCTAAAATTATCTAAACTAACCTGAAAAACATTAGGTTTTCGTCCAGGATTGTAGTAATAAAAGTTTTCAGCTTTCTCTTATCTTCTTTTCCAAAAAAGCTAAAATCTACTTTTTACAAATAGTTTTAATTCTGCAACCTAACCACAGGCCTTTAGGTTTGTAAGCTCATATGGGCATAATAATAGGGACCTTTATCCTTATAAATGCGACATTAAATGACAGATATTGCGTGATATTTAGAAGCCCAATTTTGACCTTTTGCAGACACACATTTTCCATTACACTTTATTTATCTGTCAAAAGGCGTTTTTTTTGTACTGTATGCAAAATTAATTAAAAAGTTCAGATAACCACTAAGGAAAAACTGAAAAAGCGATATCAGTGAAAAATCGCCAGGAAAGTATACTGCCATCATAATCAAAAACACAGTAAGTAAATTTAACAGTTCACAGTCTCAGGTAATAGTCTATTCAAAATTTTATTTTTTGAGATGGTTTGACTGTAAAATATCAAATTTCCTTCTGATCCTGTTGCCAAACAACACATACCTACCAGTTTTTATAAAAAATAGTGTTTAGTAATTGGCATAAAATTAAATCTGCGGATTACCCCGCATTGGTAGCTCTTGAAATAAGTCTGGCATTAAAAATATTTAAATTTACATTATATTTTGTCATAACGTTATATGAGCGGCAACACTGTCTTTATACTGTGCGTCCGTAAAGTCTAAAATCGCCGATTTTTTAAAGAAAACTACAAGTTCTTAAGAAAAAAGTTCGAAAACTTCGATTCTTATTCTAAAACACGGCATAGGTATCTTTTTTTAAAATCGTGTCGTGGTTTAGAATAAGAATCATAGTGTTCAAATTTTTGTCTTAAAAACGTGTAATTTTCTCAAAAATTCGATGATTCCAGATTTTTGGACGCACAGTATAAAGGAACTAGTAGCCTGCGATATTCGAACATAAGTAAGGTCAAACACTATCTTTTAGTAAATGATAAGGTTTAAACCAGGTAACTGCACATGCGTCAAATAAAAGATAAAAGAAAAATGGTACATGCAAAAGATCCGTTATATTTGCATACGACGCTGTAAGGATCAGACAATGCTACACTACTATAAAAAAATGTTAAATGTACTAGCTGAACGGGTTTTATCAAAGGCGTTTAGGTATCCAAATCAAACCGAACAGAACCGACGATGTAAGGGCCAGACAATGCTACTACTATAAAAAAATTTAAAATGCACTCGGTAAAAGAGTTTTATTAAACCAACCGAACAGAATCGACGATGTAAGGGCCAGACTTTAAAATTACCAAAGTGTGCGTAAAATTTATACACACGCAGAGAGTTGGGTCCTCACAATGATTTCTAGGTCCAATCGCATACACACTAAAAGCGCCCTCTACGATACTCTCAAAAATTTTGTTGGAACTAAATTCCTGTTTTTCACATGCGTTGTGAGGACCAGGAAAAATTTAAGTGATATATATCAAAATGTTGGAAATTTTATGAGGACGACCAAAATAAGGTCCAAACGTTATGAGGTCCAGAAATTGGACCTACCAACGTAAACGGTCCTCGCAACTCCGGTGAGGGGTTGGTGTGTGTCCTCGCAAGGTATGTTACGCCAACACAGACAGACAGACAGACAGACAGACAGACAGACAGACAGACAGACAGACAGACAGACAGACAGACAGACAGACAGACAGACAGACAGACAGACAGACAGACAGACAGACAGACAGACAGACAGACAGACAGACAGACAGACAGACAGACAGACAGACAGACAGACAGACAGACAGACAGACAGACAGACAGACAGACAGACAGACAGACAGACAGACAGACAGACAGACAGACAGACAGACAGACAGACAGACAGACAGACAGACAGACAGACAGACAGACAGACAGACAGACAGACAGACAGACAGACAGACAGACAGACAGACAGACAGACAGACAGACAGACAGACAGACAGACAGACAGACAGACAGACAGACAGACAGACAGACAGACAGACAGACAGACAGACAGACAGACAGACAGACAGACAGACAGACAGACAGACAGACAGACAGACAGACAGACAGACAGACAGACAGACAGACAGACAGACAGACAGACAGACAGACAGACAGACAGACAGACAGACAGACAGACAGACAGACAGACAGACAGACAGACAGACAGACAGACAGACAGACAGACAGACAGACAGACAGACAGACAGACAGACAGACAGACAGACAGACAGACAGACAGACAGACAGACAGACAGACAGACAGACAGACAGACAGACAGACAGACAGACAGACAGACAGACAGACAGACAGACAGACAGACAGACAGACAGACAGACAGACAGACAGACAGACAGACAGACAGACAGACAGACAGACAGACAGACAGACAGACAGACAGACAGACAGACAGACAGACAGACAGACAGACAGACAGACAGACAGACAGACAGACAGACAGACAGACAGACAGACAGACAGACAGACAGACAGACAGACAGACAGACAGACAGACAGACAGACAGACAGACAGACAGACAGACAGACAGACAGACAGACAGACAGACAGACAGACAGACAGACAGACAGACAGACAGACAGACAGACAGACAGACAGACAGACAGACAGACAGACAGACAGACAGACAGACAGACAGACAGACAGACAGACAGACAGACAGACAGACAGACAGACAGACAGACAGACAGACAGACAGACAGACAGACAGACAGACAGACAGACAGACAGACAGACAGACAGACAGACAGACAGACAGACAGACAGACAGACAGACAGACAGACAGACAGACAGACAGACAGACAGACAGACAGACAGACAGACAGACAGACAGACAGACAGACAGACAGACAGACAGACAGACAGACAGACAGACAGACAGACAGACAGACAGACAGACAGACAGACAGACAGACAGACAGACAGACAGACAGACAGACAGACAGACAGACAGACAGACAGACAGACAGACAGACAGACAGACAGACAGACAGACAGACAGACAGACAGACAGACAGACAGACAGACAGACAGACAGACAGACAGACAGACAGACAGACAGACAGACAGACAGACAGACAGACAGACAGACAGACAGACAGACAGACAGACAGACAGACAGACAGACAGACAGACAGACAGACAGACAGACAGACAGACAGACAGACAGACAGACAGACAGACAGACAGACAGACAGACAGACAGACAGACAGACAGACAGACAGACAGACAGACAGACAGACAGACAGACAGACAGACAGACAGACAGACAGACAGACAGACAGACAGACAGACAGACAGACAGACAGACAGACAGACAGACAGACAGACAGACAGACAGACAGACAGACAGACAGACAGACAGACAGACAGACAGACAGACAGACAGACAGACAGACAGACAGACAGACAGACAGACAGACAGACAGACAGACAGACAGACAGACAGACAGACAGACAGACAGACAGACAGACAGACAGACAGACAGACAGACAGACAGACAGACAGACAGACAGACAGACAGACAGACAGACAGACAGACAGACAGACAGACAGACAGACAGACAGACAGACAGACAGACAGACAGACAGACAGACAGACAGACAGACAGACAGACAGACAGACAGACAGACAGACAGACAGACAGACAGACAGACAGACAGACAGACAGACAGACAGACAGACAGACAGACAGACAGACAGACAGACAGACAGACAGACAGACAGACAGACAGACAGACAGACAGACAGACAGACAGACAGACAGACAGACAGACAGACAGACAGACAGACAGACAGACAGACAGACAGACAGACAGACAGACAGACAGACAGACAGACAGACAGACAGACAGACAGACAGACAGACAGACAGACAGACAGACAGACAGACAGACAGACAGACAGACAGACAGACAGACAGACAGACAGACAGACAGACAGACAGACAGACAGACAGACAGACAGACAGACAGACAGACAGACAGACAGACAGACAGACAGACAGACAGACAGACAGACAGACAGACAGACAGACAGACAGACAGACAGACAGACAGACAGACAGACAGACAGACAGACAGACAGACAGACAGACAGACAGACAGACAGACAGACAGACAGACAGACAGACAGACAGACAGACAGACAGACAGACAGACAGACAGACAGACAGACAGACAGACAGACAGACAGACAGACAGACAGACAGACAGACAGACAGACAGACAGACAGACAGACAGACAGACAGACAGACAGACAGACAGACAGACAGACAGACAGACAGACAGACAGACAGACAGACAGACAGACAGACAGACAGACAGACAGACAGACAGACAGACAGACAGACAGACAGACAGACAGACAGACAGACAGACAGACAGACAGACAGACAGACAGACAGACAGACAGACAGACAGACAGACAGACAGACAGACAGACAGACAGACAGACAGACAGACAGACAGACAGACAGACAGACAGACAGACAGACAGACAGACAGACAGACAGACAGACAGACAGACAGACAGACAGACAGACAGACAGACAGACAGACAGACAGACAGACAGACAGACAGACAGACAGACAGACAGACAGACAGACAGACAGACAGACAGACAGACAGACAGACAGACAGACAGACAGACAGACAGACAGACAGACAGACAGACAGACAGACAGACAGACAGACAGACAGACAGACAGACAGACAGACAGACAGACAGACAGACAGACAGACAGACAGACAGACAGACAGACAGACAGACAGACAGACAGACAGACAGACAGACAGACAGACAGACAGACAGACAGACAGACAGACAGACAGACAGACAGACAGACAGACAGACAGACAGACAGACAGACAGACAGACAGACAGACAGACAGACAGACAGACAGACAGACAGACAGACAGACAGACAGACAGACAGACAGACAGACAGACAGACAGACAGACAGACAGACAGACAGACAGACAGACAGACAGACAGACAGACAGACAGACAGACAGACAGACAGACAGACAGACAGACAGACAGACAGACAGACAGACAGACAGACAGACAGACAGACAGACAGACAGACAGACAGACAGACAGACAGACAGACAGACAGACAGACAGACAGACAGACAGACAGACAGACAGACAGACAGACAGACAGACAGACAGACAGACAGACAGACAGACAGACAGACAGACAGACAGACAGACAGACAGACAGACAGACAGACAGACAGACAGACAGACAGACAGACAGACAGACAGACAGACAGACAGACAGACAGACAGACAGACAGACAGACAGACAGACAGACAGACAGACAGACAGACAGACAGACAGACAGACAGACAGACAGACAGACAGACAGACAGACAGACAGACAGACAGACAGACAGACAGACAGACAGACAGACAGACAGACAGACAGACAGACAGACAGACAGACAGACAGACAGACAGACAGACAGACAGACAGACAGACAGACAGACAGACAGACAGACAGACAGACAGACAGACAGACAGACAGACAGACAGACAGACAGACAGACAGACAGACAGACAGACAGACAGACAGACAGACAGACAGACAGACAGACAGACAGACAGACAGACAGACAGACAGACAGACAGACAGACAGACAGACAGACAGACAGACAGACAGACAGACAGACAGACAGACAGACAGACAGACAGACAGACAGACAGACAGACAGACAGACAGACAGACAGACAGACAGACAGACAGACAGACAGACAGACAGACAGACAGACAGACAGACAGACAGACAGACAGACAGACAGACAGACAGACAGACAGACAGACAGACAGACAGACAGACAGACAGACAGACAGACAGACAGACAGACAGACAGACAGACAGACAGACAGACAGACAGACAGACAGACAGACAGACAGACAGACAGACAGACAGACAGACAGACAGACAGACAGACAGACAGACAGACAGACAGACAGACAGACAGACAGACAGACAGACAGACAGACAGACAGACAGACAGACAGACAGACAGACAGACAGACAGACAGACAGACAGACAGACAGACAGACAGACAGACAGACAGACAGACAGACAGACAGACAGACAGACAGACAGACAGACAGACAGACAGACAGACAGACAGACAGACAGACAGACAGACAGACAGACAGACAGACAGACAGACAGACAGACAGACAGACAGACAGACAGACAGACAGACAGACAGACAGACAGACAGACAGACAGACAGACAGACAGACAGACAGACAGACAGACAGACAGACAGACAGACAGACAGACAGACAGACAGACAGACAGACAGACAGACAGACAGACAGACAGACAGACAGACAGACAGACAGACAGACAGACAGACAGACAGACAGACAGACAGACAGACAGACAGACAGACAGACAGACAGACAGACAGACAGACAGACAGACAGACAGACAGACAGACAGACAGACAGACAGACAGACAGACAGACAGACAGACAGACAGACAGACAGACAGACAGACAGACAGACAGACAGACAGACAGACAGACAGACAGACAGACAGACAGACAGACAGACAGACAGACAGACAGACAGACAGACAGACAGACAGACAGACAGACAGACAGACAGACAGACAGACAGACAGACAGACAGACAGACAGACAGACAGACAGACAGACAGACAGACAGACAGACAGACAGACAGACAGACAGACAGACAGACAGACAGACAGACAGACAGACAGACAGACAGACAGACAGACAGACAGACAGACAGACAGACAGACAGACAGACAGACAGACAGACAGACAGACAGACAGACAGACAGACAGACAGACAGACAGACAGACAGACAGACAGACAGACAGACAGACAGACAGACAGACAGACAGACAGACAGACAGACAGACAGACAGACAGACAGACAGACAGACAGACAGACAGACAGACAGACAGACAGACAGACAGACAGACAGACAGACAGACAGACAGACAGACAGACAGACAGACAGACAGACAGACAGACAGACAGACAGACAGACAGACAGACAGACAGACAGACAGACAGACAGACAGACAGACAGACAGACAGACAGACAGACAGACAGACAGACAGACAGACAGACAGACAGACAGACAGACAGACAGACAGACAGACAGACAGACAGACAGACAGACAGACAGACAGACAGACAGACAGACAGACAGACAGACAGACAGACAGACAGACAGACAGACAGACAGACAGACAGACAGACAGACAGACAGACAGACAGACAGACAGACAGACAGACAGACAGACAGACAGACAGACAGACAGACAGACAGACAGACAGACAGACAGACAGACAGACAGACAGACAGACAGACAGACAGACAGACAGACAGACAGACAGACAGACAGACAGACAGACAGACAGACAGACAGACAGACAGACAGACAGACAGACAGACAGACAGACAGACAGACAGACAGACAGACAGACAGACAGACAGACAGACAGACAGACAGACAGACAGACAGACAGACAGACAGACAGACAGACAGACAGACAGACAGACAGACAGACAGACAGACAGACAGACAGACAGACAGACAGACAGACAGACAGACAGACAGACAGACAGACAGACAGACAGACAGACAGACAGACAGACAGACAGACAGACAGACAGACAGACAGACAGACAGACAGACAGACAGACAGACAGACAGACAGACAGACAGACAGACAGACAGACAGACAGACAGACAGACAGACAGACAGACAGACAGACAGACAGACAGACAGACAGACAGACAGACAGACAGACAGACAGACAGACAGACAGACAGACAGACAGACAGACAGACAGACAGACAGACAGACAGACAGACAGACAGACAGACAGACAGACAGACAGACAGACAGACAGACAGACAGACAGACAGACAGACAGACAGACAGACAGACAGACAGACAGACAGACAGACAGACAGACAGACAGACAGACAGACAGACAGACAGACAGACAGACAGACAGACAGACAGACAGACAGACAGACAGACAGACAGACAGACAGACAGACAGACAGACAGACAGACAGACAGACAGACAGACAGACAGACAGACAGACAGACAGACAGACAGACAGACAGACAGACAGACAGACAGACAGACAGACAGACAGACAGACAGACAGACAGACAGACAGACAGACAGACAGACAGACAGACAGACAGACAGACAGACAGACAGACAGACAGACAGACAGACAGACAGACAGACAGACAGACAGACAGACAGACAGACAGACAGACAGACAGACAGACAGACAGACAGACAGACAGACAGACAGACAGACAGACAGACAGACAGACAGACAGACAGACAGACAGACAGACAGACAGACAGACAGACAGACAGACAGACAGACAGACAGACAGACAGACAGACAGACAGACAGACAGACAGACAGACAGACAGACAGACAGACAGACAGACAGACAGACAGACAGACAGACAGACAGACAGACAGACAGACAGACAGACAGACAGACAGACAGACAGACAGACAGACAGACAGACAGACAGACAGACAGACAGACAGACAGACAGACAGACAGACAGACAGACAGACAGACAGACAGACAGACAGACAGACAGACAGACAGACAGACAGACAGACAGACAGACAGACAGACAGACAGACAGACAGACAGACAGACAGACAGACAGACAGACAGACAGACAGACAGACAGACAGACAGACAGACAGACAGACAGACAGACAGACAGACAGACAGACAGACAGACAGACAGACAGACAGACAGACAGACAGACAGACAGACAGACAGACAGACAGACAGACAGACAGACAGACAGACAGACAGACAGACAGACAGACAGACAGACAGACAGACAGACAGACAGACAGACAGACAGACAGACAGACAGACAGACAGACAGACAGACAGACAGACAGACAGACAGACAGACAGACAGACAGACAGACAGACAGACAGACAGACAGACAGACAGACAGACAGACAGACAGACAGACAGACAGACAGACAGACAGACAGACAGACAGACAGACAGACAGACAGACAGACAGACAGACAGACAGACAGACAGACAGACAGACAGACAGACAGACAGACAGACAGACAGACAGACAGACAGACAGACAGACAGACAGACAGACAGACAGACAGACAGACAGACAGACAGACAGACAGACAGACAGACAGACAGACAGACAGACAGACAGACAGACAGACAGACAGACAGACAGACAGACAGACAGACAGACAGACAGACAGACAGACAGACAGACAGACAGACAGACAGACAGACAGACAGACAGACAGACAGACAGACAGACAGACAGACAGACAGACAGACAGACAGACAGACAGACAGACAGACAGACAGACAGACAGACAGACAGACAGACAGACAGACAGACAGACAGACAGACAGACAGACAGACAGACAGACAGACAGACAGACAGACAGACAGACAGACAGACAGACAGACAGACAGACAGACAGACAGACAGACAGACAGACAGACAGACAGACAGACAGACAGACAGACAGACAGACAGACAGACAGACAGACAGACAGACAGACAGACAGACAGACAGACAGACAGACAGACAGACAGACAGACAGACAGACAGACAGACAGACAGACAGACAGACAGACAGACAGACAGACAGACAGACAGACAGACAGACAGACAGACAGACAGACAGACAGACAGACAGACAGACAGACAGACAGACAGACAGACAGACAGACAGACAGACAGACAGACAGACAGACAGACAGACAGACAGACAGACAGACAGACAGACAGACAGACAGACAGACAGACAGACAGACAGACAGACAGACAGACAGACAGACAGACAGACAGACAGACAGACAGACAGACAGACAGACAGACAGACAGACAGACAGACAGACAGACAGACAGACAGACAGACAGACAGACAGACAGACAGACAGACAGACAGACAGACAGACAGACAGACAGACAGACAGACAGACAGACAGACAGACAGACAGACAGACAGACAGACAGACAGACAGACAGACAGACAGACAGACAGACAGACAGACAGACAGACAGACAGACAGACAGACAGACAGACAGACAGACAGACAGACAGACAGACAGACAGACAGACAGACAGACAGACAGACAGACAGACAGACAGACAGACAGACAGACAGACAGACAGACAGACAGACAGACAGACAGACAGACAGACAGACAGACAGACAGACAGACAGACAGACAGACAGACAGACAGACAGACAGACAGACAGACAGACAGACAGACAGACAGACAGACAGACAGACAGACAGACAGACAGACAGACAGACAGACAGACAGACAGACAGACAGACAGACAGACAGACAGACAGACAGACAGACAGACAGACAGACAGACAGACAGACAGACAGACAGACAGACAGACAGACAGACAGACAGACAGACAGACAGACAGACAGACAGACAGACAGACAGACAGACAGACAGACAGACAGACAGACAGACAGACAGACAGACAGACAGACAGACAGACAGACAGACAGACAGACAGACAGACAGACAGACAGACAGACAGACAGACAGACAGACAGACAGACAGACAGACAGACAGACAGACAGACAGACAGACAGACAGACAGACAGACAGACAGACAGACAGACAGACAGACAGACAGACAGACAGACAGACAGACAGACAGACAGACAGACAGACAGACAGACAGACAGACAGACAGACAGACAGACAGACAGACAGACAGACAGACAGACAGACAGACAGACAGACAGACAGACAGACAGACAGACAGACAGACAGACAGACAGACAGACAGACAGACAGACAGACAGACAGACAGACAGACAGACAGACAGACAGACAGACAGACAGACAGACAGACAGACAGACAGACAGACAGACAGACAGACAGACAGACAGACAGACAGACAGACAGACAGACAGACAGACAGACAGACAGACAGACAGACAGACAGACAGACAGACAGACAGACAGACAGACAGACAGACAGACAGACAGACAGACAGACAGACAGACAGACAGACAGACAGACAGACAGACAGACAGACAGACAGACAGACAGACAGACAGACAGACAGACAGACAGACAGACAGACAGACAGACAGACAGACAGACAGACAGACAGACAGACAGACAGACAGACAGACAGACAGACAGACAGACAGACAGACAGACAGACAGACAGACAGACAGACAGACAGACAGACAGACAGACAGACAGACAGACAGACAGACAGACAGACAGACAGACAGACAGACAGACAGACAGACAGACAGACAGACAGACAGACAGACAGACAGACAGACAGACAGACAGACAGACAGACAGACAGACAGACAGACAGACAGACAGACAGACAGACAGACAGACAGACAGACAGACAGACAGACAGACAGACAGACAGACAGACAGACAGACAGACAGACAGACAGACAGACAGACAGACAGACAGACAGACAGACAGACAGACAGACAGACAGACAGACAGACAGACAGACAGACAGACAGACAGACAGACAGACAGACAGACAGACAGACAGACAGACAGACAGACAGACAGACAGACAGACAGACAGACAGACAGACAGACAGACAGACAGACAGACAGACAGACAGACAGACAGACAGACAGACAGACAGACAGACAGACAGACAGACAGACAGACAGACAGACAGACAGACAGACAGACAGACAGACAGACAGACAGACAGACAGACAGACAGACAGACAGACAGACAGACAGACAGACAGACAGACAGACAGACAGACAGACAGACAGACAGACAGACAGACAGACAGACAGACAGACAGACAGACAGACAGACAGACAGACAGACAGACAGACAGACAGACAGACAGACAGACAGACAGACAGACAGACAGACAGACAGACAGACAGACAGACAGACAGACAGACAGACAGACAGACAGACAGACAGACAGACAGACAGACAGACAGACAGACAGACAGACAGACAGACAGACAGACAGACAGACAGACAGACAGACAGACAGACAGACAGACAGACAGACAGACAGACAGACAGACAGACAGACAGACAGACAGACAGACAGACAGACAGACAGACAGACAGACAGACAGACAGACAGACAGACAGACAGACAGACAGACAGACAGACAGACAGACAGACAGACAGACAGACAGACAGACAGACAGACAGACAGACAGACAGACAGACAGACAGACAGACAGACAGACAGACAGACAGACAGACAGACAGACAGACAGACAGACAGACAGACAGACAGACAGACAGACAGACAGACAGACAGACAGACAGACAGACAGACAGACAGACAGACAGACAGACAGACAGACAGACAGACAGACAGACAGACAGACAGACAGACAGACAGACAGACAGACAGACAGACAGACAGACAGACAGACAGACAGACAGACAGACAGACAGACAGACAGACAGACAGACAGACAGACAGACAGACAGACAGACAGACAGACAGACAGACAGACAGACAGACAGACAGACAGACAGACAGACAGACAGACAGACAGACAGACAGACAGACAGACAGACAGACAGACAGACAGACAGACAGACAGACAGACAGACAGACAGACAGACAGACAGACAGACAGACAGACAGACAGACAGACAGACAGACAGACAGACAGACAGACAGACAGACAGACAGACAGACAGACAGACAGACAGACAGACAGACAGACAGACAGACAGACAGACAGACAGACAGACAGACAGACAGACAGACAGACAGACAGACAGACAGACAGACAGACAGACAGACAGACAGACAGACAGACAGACAGACAGACAGACAGACAGACAGACAGACAGACAGACAGACAGACAGACAGACAGACAGACAGACAGACAGACAGACAGACAGACAGACAGACAGACAGACAGACAGACAGACAGACAGACAGACAGACAGACAGACAGACAGACAGACAGACAGACAGACAGACAGACAGACAGACAGACAGACAGACAGACAGACAGACAGACAGACAGACAGACAGACAGACAGACAGACAGACAGACAGACAGACAGACAGACAGACAGACAGACAGACAGACAGACAGACAGACAGACAGACAGACAGACAGACAGACAGACAGACAGACAGACAGACAGACAGACAGACAGACAGACAGACAGACAGACAGACAGACAGACAGACAGACAGACAGACAGACAGACAGACAGACAGACAGACAGACAGACAGACAGACAGACAGACAGACAGACAGACAGACAGACAGACAGACAGACAGACAGACAGACAGACAGACAGACAGACAGACAGACAGACAGACAGACAGACAGACAGACAGACAGACAGACAGACAGACAGACAGACAGACAGACAGACAGACAGACAGACAGACAGACAGACAGACAGACAGACAGACAGACAGACAGACAGACAGACAGACAGACAGACAGACAGACAGACAGACAGACAGACAGACAGACAGACAGACAGACAGACAGACAGACAGACAGACAGACAGACAGACAGACAGACAGACAGACAGACAGACAGACAGACAGACAGACAGACAGACAGACAGACAGACAGACAGACAGACAGACAGACAGACAGACAGACAGACAGACAGACAGACAGACAGACAGACAGACAGACAGACAGACAGACAGACAGACAGACAGACAGACAGCGCACTGGCCGCTTCTCAAGCGTGATAGGGACCTCCTTGCGAGTGCGCTTAACCGTAAAAAAAAAAAAAAAAAGACAGACAGACAGAGAGAGAGAGACAGACAGACAGACAGACAGACAGACAGACAGACAGACAGACAGACTTTTTTTTTCTCGAAAAAATTAGGATCACCATAGCTCACACTACTATAGTATAGTTTATGTGTGAGCTAAAAATAAGAATAATAAGTAAGAACCAAGTAAGTAACAATTAACAGGGTAAAAATTGTTGCTTGATTGTGTTAAAGTTAATGTTTCTATGTAACAGTTAATGGAACAGGCAACATTGCTACGTTAACGAGTGGGGACATTTAACGTAACATATCTACATTCGCCAGCCAAGCAAATAACACTGGTCGGAATAAAAATCGGCCCTGACACCATTCTTGCCGATTTTTATGTACAATGACCTTCTGAATCCAAATATGAATTCCGTTTTTCCCCATCACCGCCCATTTTCGGGGGAGACCCCCCTACCTATTTTTACTGCTTTTCGATAGTTTGGTGGGACGGAAAGGATTTATTTCAGAGAGACTGGAGAGTGTAGGGTTCTCAAACATTAATATTTATAGTAATGTGGTAAGCCAGTTGTTTTGGGGGTGGGGGGGGGGGGGGGGGGTTGGTTTGCATAAATGGTAAATGGACATTGTCGATTTTACCGTTTTATATGCATTTTCTAATTATTTTCATAAAATTTTAGCTGCCAGCAGCTTAACGGTAAAGGTAATAAACGTTATAGCAAAGTATAAAGCAACATATTAGTATATAAAAGTATATATATACAAAAACCACTGGCGTATACAAAAAAAATTTTCCACTTTTATTCATTAACATATTAAAAAGTAGGAAAATAAATAGTTTTAACATAATCTATTTTTAGATTCTTGGGGGGGGCTTTCGCTCCCAAGCCCCCCTTCCCCCTTGTATACACTCATGCAAAAATAATATTAAAAAAATAAAATATTGTTGCTTTATTTGTGAATGGGACAGCCGACCACGGGACAAACATTACAATGTACGGAACTGGTCTTTGCGAGAAAGATTTACTCCCGGTCAGAAAAATGTCGCCAACGGTCCTTATTAGTCCCCGACGTTTATTGAACACCTTATTCAAAAAGAAAAACGAGCTTCGTTTGCATTCCAAATTGTGTGTAAGAACTTTTTAGGTAACCATAAAAGTGATGATTATGTCGCTCAGGTCGAGGAATTGCTCTTAGCGTACATGGCCATGGGATGTAACATGTCCCTTAAAGTGCACTTCCTTCACTTGCATCTGGACTTCTTTGCTGAAAATTTAGTAGCAGTCTCGAATGAATACGGGAACGGTTTCATCAAGACATCGCTAAGTTGGAAAAGAGGTTTTCGGGGAAGTGAAATGCAAGCATGTTGGCGGAGTACTGCTGGTTTTTGAAACCTGAGGGTTGTACCTCAGGGTATACAAGGAAACCAAGCACCAAGTGAAGGTACCAAAGTTCTTATTTATCAGTGGCGCACCCAGGAATATGTCTTCATCGAACCGTCGCCTCTATAGCCTCATGATGTCGAATTTTATGCTATTTTTTGTACTTTTTTATGAAATATGTGGAATATATGTAAAAAAATCTAAGGCTTGGGAGGGGGCGGGCTCCAAGCCCCCCCACCCCTGGGGCGCTCATGTATTTCTTATTATTTGAAACTAAAATAACTTTCTTTATATTTAAAAATTTAAATTTATGTCGATAATATTATAACTATTATCGAAAAATGATAAAAATAGACCAGTGTAATGTAATTTACCTTCACATAAATTAGTTAAATCAAGTAGGATTTCCTTAAGACTGGTATATTTTTGTTATGAATGAACTAGCCTGAGCTTTGTTGAGCTGACAGCACCAGAATTAGTTAGTTAAAAGAAGAAATCTAGAATCAGAAAAAAAATACATAACTTTTTTTTAAATTTAGACAAACTTCGATGTTTCGAGGTAGAGATAGATGGTCAACTAAAGCAGGAATATGTGCCGGAATATGTATTTCTTATACATGCACCTGTTTTGGTTGTATGTTTCTTTGAGTGTTCCCAATGTCAGGAAATTTTACGTCTCAGACAAAAGCATCTGGAAAAATATTCGTGTTATTTGTGTAAACAATATATTCTCCTCACCAAAAAAAATTCTACAAAAATTAAGCAAATGTTCAGGTGTGTCAAATATTGACATGCTCGTTGCAAGTAAATATATATTTGAGAATATCAGTATTGTTAAGGAAATGATTTATACTTGCGTCTATTATATATCTAGTTGCTCTATATGAATAACATATGTATTGATCTAAATTATACATTTTATTTAGTCAATAATCATTTTAGCTCACACATATACTATACTATAGTAGTGTGAGCTATGGTGATCCTAACTTTTTCGAGAAAAAAAAAGTTGCTCCGATTTCTAAAATTTTTATATATCTTTGCGTTTCAGATGATTTTGAAACTTTTTTGTTGCGCCGTCTGTCTGTCTGTCTGTCTGTCTGTACGTCTATCTGTCTGTCTGTCTGTCTGTCTGTCTTCCTGTCTGTCTGTCTGTCTGTCTGTCTGTCTGTCTGTCTGTCTGTATGTCTGTATGTCTGTCTGTAACGACCAACGCGCATAACTCAAAAACCGCTTGGCCGATTTTAATGAAATTTGGTACCTAGGCTGGGTCTTGGGTCGAGATGGTCCCATTTAAAAATGAACAAAATCCACCGAACACAAACCAAATAAAAGGGTGGGGGTAGATTTCAAAAATTAGAGTTGATGTGAAAATATGGCGTGTGTGATATCAAACGAAAGGTAATTGAGTCTGCAGTTAAACAAAATACATTTTAATTTATTTAAAAAAAGGGTGGGGTATATTTTAAAAATTAGAGTTTAAGTGAAAATATGGCGTGTCAAACGAAAGGTAATTGAGTCCGGAGTTTAACAAAATACATTTTAGTTTTTGTTTTTTTTAAGGGTGGGGGTAGATTTCAAAAATTTGAGTTTAAGGCAAAACTTGGCTTGTGTGGTATCAAACAAAAGTTAATTTAGTCTGGAGTTGAATAAAATATATTTCAGTTTTTAGTTATATTAGCTCACACGTACACTATAACTATATATATATATATATATATATATAGCTAGTGTGAGCTTAGGGGCCCATATATTGGCAGAGTATTTTCTGTGTGATAAAAGGAAGAAGAATATGTTGCTACAACTTTAATATTACATATTTTTGCACACTGAGCTAGGATCGAAACCTAAAATAAGTTTTATAAGAGGCAGTACATTTTTTAATCAACTACTGACTTTTGGGACACTGTCGTCCCTAGGGCTGATCAAGGGCGTAGATGCAATTTTTACTTGGGGGGGAAAAGATACATTTTTTTTAACTCAAAATTTTTAAAAAAGGTGGAAAATAGATTTTTTGAGTTTTTTATCCGTGAGAGTATCGAATATGGAAACTGGTTTAGGGAGTGCCAGTACCCCCCTTATCTTTGCCCCTGAGCTAACTCTGCTCATCAACCCATAAATCAAACATAAAATTGTTTATTATAAACTAGAATATTAATTAACTATACCTGACACCCACATCCATTAAATTTCATTGTCACTCTGTGCATATAAAATTACTATGCGAAAATGCAATCATATATAACTTCCCCTGTATTTTACTAGGGCTTTTAATCACAAAGCTGGAGTCCGTTCGTATTTGCGACCATTAAATAGCGATTTATAAGCCATTTGCAAATTGAAATGAATATGAATATTTTGAGTTTACAATTCATCGATATTAACCTAATATGAACAGAAGAGTCCTTGTTTGCCCGCAGTTAGAAAAACGATAACTGCAATGGACTGTATATATTTTATTAAATGAAAGCGCGAACAAACATAATTATATTGATACGAAATCACGAAATAATTAAAAGGTCCATAGGTTAATTGCTGTTACCCACACAACGGAAATCAGAGACAAAGTACTCACCAGTTTGCAGCCAATTTCTCCACGTTGCAGGGGCCCCTGTCAGGATCTAATGATGGCACCACGTAGCTGAAGGGCCGAAGTTTCCAGTTCTATGCTTCAGTACACCAAAATCGAGTACTTTCAGTAGAAATTTGTAATAGTTGGAGAAAGTAATTAACACTCCATTTTTCTCGAGGCGGTAGAAAGGATCTCTCTGATTCTTGGTACGCATGTCAATGCGCGAAAAATATACTCTGTCCTTCATCCAATTGTGTTTTTAAAATTTAAAAACAACCGCGAAATTTAGCGGGAGCTAACATAACTGCCCTCCAAAACACACAATTTTAGAATATTAGCCGGACAGATATAGATATAAGAAAAATGATCGACCGATAAATATAAATGAATGAAAAACAGATAAGTATCGGAAGTTTAATTAGAGATAACAAAAACCCGAAAAAGGTAAAACAAACAAACAAAAATGCAAAAAAAAAAAATAAAGTATTACCTATTGTAATAATTGACTTCAATAGGTAGAAAAAATGAAAATTAGTTTTAATTCGGCAAGAGGCACAGTTTTACAACTGGCCGCTTGTAAACACCGGTAGCCGTTCGTACCGTCGCTACACGCACTTGACCGTCTCCGCCGGGATGCAATTCGATAACCCGACCGACTGGCCAATTCAAAGGTGATTGGATGTGATCACTCGTTATGATAACCAAATCATTTAATTTGATATTTGGGGACGAATCAGCCCACTTGTATCGCTGTTGTAGCGTATGCAAATACTCTACAGAAGACCTTTTCCAAAAATCATTATGTAGTTTTTGGATTAGTTGCCATCTCGAGAGCCGATTTAGGGGAACCTCGGACAAATCTGGCTCCGGGATTTCTGAATTAAGGGGTTCAAGGGTCAAAAAATGCCCAGGGGTAAGAGGTTGAAGATCGTGTGGGTCTGAAGTGGCAGGAGATAAAGGGCGACTATTAAGTACAGCTTTTATGCGACAGATAAGGTTGGACATTTCCATGATGGACAACTTCTGGTCGCCGACAACACGAACAAAGTGAGTTTTAAAACTTTTGACGCCAGCTTCTGCCAGGCCATTGAAATGTGGACTGAGAGGGGGTCCCAGATGCCAACGAATAGAAAGTCTGGTGGACGCACTTCTTGCGTAATCAAGTAATTGGTTACGAAACCCTAAAAAATTACTGCCCTGATCTGACCAGCATTGCGTCACGCTTCCACGTCTGGAAATGGATCGATGGAATGCACCTACAAACCCTTCGGTGGACAGTTCCATGGTTAATTCCAAATGCACGCAATGTGTGGCCGTACAGACAAACACACAGACATACGATTTGAAAGCTTTACAACCACGGTAACGATGAGGAATTACAAAGAAAGGTCCACAAAAGTCGATAGCTACACTCGAAAAAGGTTTAAGTTGATTGATTCGATGAGCGGGAAGTGAACTCATTATGGGCGGTCTATAGGGTTTAGGGTTGATTCTAAAACATTGCAAGCACTTGGATATGGTTCTTTGAATTGCCCGTCTGGCAGATAATATCCAAAATTGCTGTAAAAGCAGATTATGTAATGTTTTAAACCCAGGATGAAGGTATTGTCGATGAGTGGGCTCGATAAAAAGAGTAGTTAAACGATGGTTACTGGAAAGTAAGACGGGGTGTTTTGCAGAATAAGACAAAAGGTCAGATTTTTGTAAACTGCCACCGACTCTAATCATATTATTTTTATCAAGAAAAGGTGAAAGTTTTCGAAAAGGTTTCGGTATTGGTTTATCCTTAGATAACGCGGAAAAAAGCTCAGAAAAGCAAGAACCTTGAACGCGTTTGATAAGGAGGTATAACGCACTTTGCATCTCACCGATGGTAGGAAAAACAATATTTTCAAAAATAATTTTTTGGTCCGGTAGATTAGTGGGTTTTTGATAGGAATGGGTTTGAAAAAGGTTAACTATTCGAAGGACATAACAAATGATACGTTGAACTTTTGATATAGATGAATATTTGATAAGAAGCTGATCTAAGAAGTTAACGTTAATTATCGCATTGCAACAGACCTTTGGCCTTTCCTCCAGATTAATATCTCCGAAATCAATCGGCATTTTTGATTTATGAAAATCGGGCCATTCGTTTTCTGGAGACCACAAAAACGACGGTGCGTTCCACCACATGTCATGTGAAATGAGCTGTTAGGGGGTGGCCCCTCATGACGCAATATCGGCTGCATTTAAAGCAGAAGGAATGTAGCGCCATGAGTTTGAGGAAAGGATTTCTTGGATCCTACTGACTCGATTTCCAACAAAGGTTTGCCAGCGATTAGGAGGGGATGAAAGCCAGTGCAATACGACTTGCGAATCGCAGAAAGTAACGATATTTGTAAAATTTATTTTTCCTTCATAGCTAGATAAGACGAAATCAATTAATTCGCTTAAAAGAAATGCGCCTAGGAGTTAGAACTCTAGATTCTGCAGATATGAGAGAAACAGATATATTGTTTTCCTCTTCTACACGAAAATATACGACGCCTGCGTAACCTCGAATTGAAGCGTCACAGAAGCCGATGATTTGACAGGTATTGGTTTTAGACAGTTTGATTTGTCGGGGTAATTGAAAATTGGAAAGAAGCGGGAATTCAGAACGAAGTTTGTTCCAAGAGTCGATGATAAAAGAATCTGGTTCTTCGTCCCAGCCTATTTTCGATATCCACAACTGTTGGAATATAAATTTTGCTTGTAGCAACAAGGGACAAAGAAAACCTAAGGGATCGAAGATTGTTCCTATGATAGATAAAATAGAACGTTTAGTTAGGGGTTTGTCCTTCATTCGGCATTGATAAGAAAAAATGTCGTTTTTTGGATGCCATTGAAGGCCTAAAACTTTGATAAACTGTGGTTCATCCTTGTCAAAAGAGAGAGGCATTTGACGATCGGATTCTGGCAATGTTGCCAATAACTCAGGACAATTGCTTGCCGATTTTTTAAGTTCAAATCCTCCCGACTTTAACAAATCATTGAGTTCCATCTGTAGGGAAAGGGCTTCAGAAAGCGAAGGGTTAGTTCCCAAGATATCGTCGATGTAAATTGACGTTTTTAGAACAGTACTAGCCATAGGAAAACGTTCCTTTTCTCTCTCTGCCAGCTCATTTAATGTACGCATGGCTAGAAAGGGTGAGCATGTCATGCCAAAAGTGACAGTAGAAAGTTCCCACACTGAAAGTGGGTCCTGTGGCGAAAACCTCCACAATAGCCTTTGATAATGACGGTGATAAGGATTGATAAGGACTTGACGGAACATCTGTTTGATATCAGTAATGTAGGCAATAGGATTAAGATGAAACGTAAGGAGTAAGGAAGCAATATCCTTTTGAAGTTTCGGTCCAGACAACAATGTGTCATTGAGACTAATATTCTTTGGGGTAACTGCCGAACAATCCCAGACTACCCTTAATTTTGTACTTAAGCTTTCCGGCTTTAATACGCAATGATGTGCCAAAAAATATGATACGGCGACTTTTGGTTGACTAGGTAAAACTAGACTCATGTGATTAGAATCGATATAGTCTTGCATGAAACTAGAATAGGCAGTGTACTGATCAGGATTTTTGAGTAATCTACGATAAGCTTGCGGATAAGTATTTCCTAGGGCAGGGTTTATTTTATCTTTAAACGGAAGATCTACCATGAATCTACTGCTCGGTTGTCGTACGACACTCGCAGTAAAAATTGATTCCGCTTATTTTTCTTCCTTTGATAAGATTTGTTTTTTAGGCAAATGTTCGATTTCCCAAAACCTAGGGATAATGACCTCTAAAGGAGGTGAATGACTCGATAAAAAACAACTGGTTCATTCCGTAAGACTACCTAATTCGTCAACTTTTCCCATGACGACCCAGCCAAAGATGGTTTCAAGGGCTGAAGGTTGCCCTATTTGTCCAAGAACCCTGTCCTCCTTGAATGTCTGTGCGAATAGCTCGCAACCAATAACTAGGTCCACAGGTCTAGATTTGAAATAAGATGGGTCGGCAAGTTTAAGGTTTTCCAAGTGTTTCCACTGATTATCGTTCAAAGTGAATGTAGGCATATTGGAACATAGTTGTGGAACGACAATTGCTTCGAAATTAAGTAAAGGATTGACCTGTCCTTGTGGCTTAATGTGACATTGAACGAGCCCTTTGGAAGTAAGAGAAGACATTTGATTTAATCCGAATATTTCAGTAGTGTAACTTCGCCTAGGAAGATTAAGGCGCTGAATACACTTTTCACTGATGAATCCTGTCTGTGATCCAGAATGAAGCAGTGCCCTTACAGGTTAAAAATTTCTGCAACCGTCCATAACATCTATAATGGCGGTGCATAAAAGAAAGGTACCTGAAGGTCCTGAGGTATTTAATGACACATGAAGATTATTGACAGGTGGTGTGTGAATGACAGGACTAGTATCTTGGCTTCCAGACTCTTTATTAGTTTCTAAGATATGAGTTAAAGTGTGCCTTTTACTATTGCAAGTCCTGCATGAATATTTTAAATTGCACGTGTCTACCCCATGCGAGGGATGAAAACACGCTAGACATAATTTTTTCTGCTTGACGAAAGATAGGCGCTCGATAGGCGAGAGGTCAAGAAATGTTTGACATTTCGAAAGCACGTGACCTTGATGACACCGGAAATATTTTATTCCCGTACTTGAATTAGTTGAGGTGCCAGCCAGTCCTATAAAAGGCGAATTGGATGATTTATAGGTAGGCTTTTGCCCAAACTGATTTTGCATAGAATTTGATTTTTGGGTGCTGTTGATTGAGGAAGTGATTCCAAAACTTTACATCTTTTTTCTAGAAATTGAAAAAGTGACTGAAAAGTGGGAATTTCGGTATTAGTATTGGCGTGACTCATTTCGAAATTTGAACGCGTCGGAATATCCAATTTTTCTAACAGAATGAAAAAAATAATAAAGTCCCAACTGTCAACGTCAAAGCTAAGTGATTTTAAAATTTCTAGGGATTCTGAAAAGGTGTCAATTAAATTACGCAATTCTTTAGCTGACTCGTTTTTTAATGTAGTTCATAATTGTGCTTAAAGCATTATTTGCGAGGACTCGCTTGTTTTGATATCTATTGACTAATTTGTCGTAAGCAATTTTATAATTTTGATCAGACAAGCTAATCCCCGATATCAATTTTAAAGGCTTATCCTCGAGATATGAAAATAAATATTGAAGTTTTCGAACGTTACTTAGACTTTGATTTTGATCTATAATGTTATTAAAAAGATCGAAAAAGCTTGGCCATAATTTTTTATCACCTAGAAATATGGGAATACCTAACTCTTTGAGTTTTGGAGTTTCAGATTCGTTTTGACGAAGATATGATCCCGAAAAGGATGGGGCCTCAATCGGAAATATTTCAGAGTAAACCCCCTTACACGCATAAAAATATTTACGAGCTTCTGAAAGGATCGCATCTTGCGTTTTAAACTCCTCGTCGTCCGAGTCGTCTATCAGCATAATGACATCATTATGTGCCAGCATGCATTTATCGAAAGTTTCATCCAATTCGGAATACCTCACTTGAAACTCGTTTCTCGCTTTTGCGTCGGTTCGCGCGGTTTGTGAAAACACTTAACACTCGGTGATCGCAGATAAAAAACCCTTGCGTTTTTGCACGGCTTTTTTGATAGACATGATTTTTACCTTTGAAATGACGAAATTGTCGGTAAATATACAATTAACGCTAAATTAATGCTTCTGAAATAGAAAAATGACGATTTGTCGAAAATATGCACTAATTTATGGCAATTGATGAAAAATGTGTTAATATCGAAATGGTATGGAACAAATCTAATCACAGAAATGTTGTTTGTTTATTTTGATTGCTCCTCGAACTACGGTTCAATACGATTGGCAAAATTCAAGGCCGTGTGATCGCGGCGAAAATGCGAAAATGGCTGACTTAAAATACCGTCGAATGGATTAAATTTATTTATTCGGTTCGGAAGAACACTTATGTTTGCCCGCAGTTAGAAAAACGATAACTGCAATGGACTGTATATATTTTATTAAATGAAAGCGCGAACAAACATATACAGCGCGAAAAAAGCCACGCGCCAACAGCGTTAGAAATAACAGCGTATTGCAAGGCCGCGGCATACAGACATCGCGCGAAACCGCGTTTCTTTAAACCTCACAGACCACCAATAAATAGCTTTTTCGCTAAGGGGCTCTAAAGCTACCACTGAATCGGGCACCTACAAACAATAGCGAGCGCGAGAACAGCAGAACGTAATTTGAGCTGACGAAGTGAGGTGGGAGAACGACCCTCAATGGGTATTAAAACGAAAGAAAAGCAGCTAAAGAGATTTATGGTTGGAAATAAGACATATCTCGATGGTTTTCTTTACCAGGAGATGGGTACCACAGAAATAGAGTAATCTGATTGTGGTTTGTCCTCTTTGGGTGGTCTAAAATCTTTTTTAGCTTTAATTAAATTGTATGTTTTAACAGCACTTCATAATTTTGAAGGCTCTGTTAGGTTTTGCGCGATCGCGGCTCATTGATTTCATTTTTAATTAGATTTAGTTAACACTAATTAGCAAGTACATTTAGGTCAGCACTTCACTATTTTTAAGGCACTGCTAGGTATTGCGCGATCGCGGCTTAATGATATAGTTTTTAATAAGGTTTAGTTTAACACCAACTAGCAAGTAAGTTTAGTTCACCAAGGGCCGTAGGTTGATGTCACAGGCATGCAAAAATCAACCCTTTAGTCTGAGTTTGACTGGGTCAAAACAACGATGAAATCCACACTACACGGTATTTGTAACGAGCAATAATGTTCACCGTTGATGTCAGCTCCCATGTTTGGGGATACGATGTAAATATTTATAACAAAATTATTATAATACGGATGTATTAAAAAATTTAATATCAATCGGTAAATAACTACGGGTTTTTTTCCTCGACAAGGTATCCTAACCGTGTCAGTAAAGAACACTATTTAAAGAAACTTAACACAGCCTATATGGTTCGACCAAGGTGTCTCATCCTAACATACTTTTTTTTTTAAATATACTATTTCCCGGGGCTCTAGAGAGTGTGAAACCTAACATTTTTCAATAGATAGGCAACATACCCTAACCGTGGCAGTTAAGACCACTATTTAACGAAACTTAACACACCTTATGGTTCGACTAAGGGGTCTCACCATAACATATTTTTTAGCTCACACATATACTATACTATAGTAGTGTGAGCTATGGTGATCCTAATTTTTTCGAGAAAAAAAAAGTTGCTCCGATTTCAAAAATTTTTATATATCTTTGCGTTTCAGATGATTTTGAAACTTTTTTGTCGCGCCGTCTGTCTGTCTGTCTGTCTGTCTGTCTCTGTCTGCCTGTCTGTATGTCTGTCTGTCTGTCTGTATGTCTGTATGTTTGTCTGTAACGACCAACGCGCATAACTCAAAAACCGCAAGGCCGATTTTAATGAAATTTGGTACCTAGGCTGGGTCTTGGGTCGAGATGGTCCCATTTAAAAATGAACAAAATCCACCGAACACAAGCCAAGTAAAAGGGTGGGGGAAGATTTCAAAAATTAGAGTTTATGTGAAAATATGGTGTGTGTGATATCAAACGAAAGGTAATTAAGTTCGGAATTAAACAAAATACATTTTAGTTTTCTTTTTCTTCAAAAAGGGTGGGGGTAAATTTCAAAAATTAGAGTTTACGTGAAAATATGGCGTGTGTGATATCAAACGAAAGGTAATTAAGTCCGGAATTAAACAAAATATATTTTAGGTTTTTTTTTAAGGGTGGGGGTAGATTTAAAAAACTTGAGTTTAAGTCAAAACATGGCTTGTGTGGTATCAAACAAAAGGTAATTTAGTCTGGAGTTGAATAAGATATATTGCAGGTTTTAGTTTTATTAGCTCGCACGTACACTATAACTATAGTACCTAGTGTGAGCTTAGCCCATATATTGGCAGAGTATTTTAATAGATACTCTCCTTACCTCTTTACCGGGGTCCTAGAGAGTGTAAAACCTAACCTTCGTCAATGGATCGCCAACATATTGTTACGGGTTCACAACAACAAAGAAAACGATTAAATGTCCAAAAACATTTGTCAATTTATTTCGACAACTCAATGTACAAAAACGGCTCTCAAACTCACTAATAACTCACTACTCAAATAGGCTTATTAACTTGGTGTTAATAGGGACTTATTGGAATAAGACCTGACTTTATTTTAGAGTCGACTTTATTCTGACACATTTGCACAGAAAACTAATAGCTGACCTCTTAAAATTGACATACCAAAGCCAAATTTAATAATAGAGTCGCTAACCTTTATTTAATAAATACAGACACTAATAAATCCGGTCCTTAAATACACAAAGGTCGGTTTTAAAATAAGGTCAGGTTTTATTCCAATAAGTGTCTAATATCTCACGAGTCGTGCATACCAACGAGCGTGAGTCATAGATAACGTAACTAAAACCTAGGTGTTCTTTGCGGGACCCCTTTAGTCGGCAGTATGCAGAGTTAGAAAATAAATCAGTGTCGTTTCTGTAGATATAGGAATAGAAAGTGTTATTATCTATTTATAATTAAATGAAATAATTTTCATGAGTATATCTACCGCCGCCCATGTCACTTTCTTTAAAGGATATACCGATGGTCGGCTTTAACCTTTGTGCAACTGACTTTGCAAAAACTTTAACGCAGTTCTTTTGACGCGGTTAGAACATTTTTAAGGAGCACAGAACAAATTGCAATAGCTAGTAAAGTTTTTGCAAAGTCAGTTGAACAAAGGTTAAAGCCGGCCATCGGCATATCCTTTAAAGAAAGTGACATGGGCGGCGGTAGATATACTCATGAAAATTATTTAATTTTATTATGGCGTAAACTAAAGAAATTAAAATATATAATAAAAGATAATAAAAGATTTTCTAACTCTGCATACTGCCGACTAAAGGGGTCCCGAAACGAACACCTGAAAGCAATTAAAAGCGTATCTCAAAAAAATCTGCCAATCAGGTGCCGTCTACCCTTTGTGCTCGGACCGCCAAGAGCCGCGCCTTTTCTCAGTCGGTAGGGTTGAAATTGTGCCGTCTATCCACCTGTGCTGGGTCGGTCAGAAAACAAGTACTTTGTGCTCGGACCGCCAAGAGCCGCGCCATTTCTCTGTCGGTAGGGTTGAAATTATACCAAGAAGATTTTATATGAATTTGGATAACTTTTTAAGGGCGGATTGAAGCAAATTTTCATGGCATCGATAGAACCCCGTATTAGGAGCATTTCAGATGACTTTGCAAAAACTAAACCAATGTTGTGGTTAAAAATATCGTTACTTAAGGTGTCTCTTTGCAAAAAGAAAGGCGAATAAATTTAGAAATTCCTCGTTCTTTGGATAGAGACGTTCCTGGTATATAATTTAAATAATACATATTTTTACCTTCCTACCCAGCGTAGCAATGGCTGAAGAAGGTATTATTTTCGACGAATTTTTTTTTTTTGAGATAACGCCAACAATTGTGTTATTTGGATGTATTTTGACCTATCTGTGTGTGTGTATATATTATTTCTGTCCGTAGCACGATAGCTCCTAAACCGCTGAACCGATTTTCATAAAAATCCTTCAGGTAAAATAGTGTTCGACACTCTTACGAGCTGATTATATTTTGGGCGTCAAAATCCATTAATGCTAATGACAGTTTTTTGACAATTAAAAACTTTAAAAAATGCAAATTTTTTAATGGAGCATCGTATCAATACACTGTTTTCGAAATATAGTAGACTATATTTTGCTCAATAATCCGTGTTATAACTGTTAGCTCCCGCTAAATTTCGCGGTGTTTGTAAATTTTAAAACCACACAATTGAATGACGGACAGAGTGCATTTTCGCGCATTTTGGACATGCGCACCAAGAATCAGTGAGATCCTTTTTCGAGCGCCTCGAGAAATGGCGTGTTAATTTACTTTCTCCAACTATTTCAAATTTTTACACTTGAAAGTGCTCGATTTTGGTGTACTGAAACATAGAACTAGAAACTTCAGCCCTTCAGCTACGTGGTGACATCATTAGATCCAGACAGGGGCCCCTAGGAACGTGGAGAAATTGGCTGCAAACTGGTGAGTGCTTTGTCTCTGATTTCCGTTGTGTGGTACCCACAATTAACCTATGGACCTTTTAATTATTTCGTAATTTCATATCAATATATTTATGTTTGTTCGCGCTTTCATTAATTAAAATATATACAGTCCATTGCAGTTATCGTTTTTCTAACTGCGGGCAAACATAAGTGTTCCTTCGACGAATTATTAAAAATTTACTCCATACGACGGTATTAATAAGTCGGTCATTTTTTCACAAGCCGAGATCAAGGCTTTGAATTTTGCCAATCGTATTGAAACGAGAGAGATTTTCGCTCGACCTTCGGTAGCGGCGCAGGTCACCTGTTTTTCGGTCCGCTGCTATGGTAACGTACCGTGGTCATTCAGTAAACAAATCGAAGCAATCAAAACAAACAAGCACATGTTCAGTGTGTTAGGTGTGTTCCATATCATTTCGATATTTAAAACAATTTTCATCAATTGCGATAAATTAGTGCATATTTTCGACAATTCGTCATTTTTCTATTTCAGAAGCATTAATTTAGCGTTAATTGTATATTTACCGACATTTCTGTGATTAGATGTGTTCCATATCATTTCGATATTTAAAACAATTTTCATCAATTGCGATAAATTAGTGCACATTTTCGACAATTCGTCATTTTTCTATTTCAGAAGCATTAATTTAGCGTTAATTGTATATTTACCGACAATTTCATCATTTCAAAGGTAAAATCATGTCTGTCAAAAAAGCCGTGCAAAAACGCAAGGATTTTTTATCTGCGATCACCGAGTGTTATGTGTTTTCACAGACCGCGGCAACAGACGAAAAAGCGAGAAACGAGTTTCAAGTGAGGTATTCCGACTTGGATGAAACCTTCGATAAATGCATGCTGGCGCATAATGATATCATTATGTTGATAGACGACTCGGACGACGAGGAGTTTAAAACGCAGAATGCGATCCTTTCAGAAGCTCGTAAATATTTTTATGCGTGTAAGGGGGTTTACTCTAAAATAATTCCGGTTGAAGCCCCATCCTTTTCGGGATCATATGTTCGACAAAACGAAACTCCAAAATTCAAAGAGTTAGGTATTCCCATATTTCGAGGTAATAAAAAATTATGGCCAAGCTTTTTCGATCTTTTTAATAACATTATAGATCAAAATCAAAGTCTAAGTAACGTTCGAAAACTTTAATATTTATTTTCATATCTCGAGGATGAGCGTTTAAAATTGATATCAGGGATTAGCTTATCTGATCAAAATTATAAAATTGCTTACGACAAATTAGTCAATAGATATCAAAACAAGCGAGACCTCGCAAATGATGCTTTAAGCACAAATATGAACTCCACATTAAAAAACGAGTCAGCTAAAGAATTGCGTAACTTAATTGACACCTTATCTGAATCCCTAGAAATTTTAAAATCACTTAGCTTTGACGTTGACAGTTGGGACTTTATTATTTTTTTCATTCTGTTTGAAAAATTGGATATTCCGACGCGTTCAAATTTCGAAATGAGTCACGCCAATACTAATACCGAAATCCCCACTTTTCAGTCACTTTTTCAATTTCTAGAAAAAAGATGTAAAGTTTTGGAATCACTTCCTCAATCAACAGCACCCAAAAAGGTGCCTACCTATCAAAAATCAAATTCTATTGCAAAATCAGTTTGGGCAAAAGCCTACCTATCAAAAATCAAATTCTATGCAAAATCAGTTTGGGCAAAAGCCTACCTATCAAAATTCAAATTCTATGCAAAATCAGTTTGGGCAAAAGCCTACCTATCAATCATCCAATTCGCCTTTTATAGGACTAGCTGACACCTCAACTAATTCAAGTACGGGAATAAAATGTTTCCGGTGTAATCAAGGTCACGTGCTTTCGAAATGTCAAACATTTCTTGATCTCTTACCTATCGATCGCCTATCTTTCGTCAAGCAGAAAAAATTATGTCTAGCGTGTTTTCATCCCTTGCATGGGGTAGATACGTGCAAATCAAAATATTCATGCCCGACTTGCAATAGTAAAAGGCACCACACTTTAACTCATATCTTAGAAACTAATCAAGAGTCTGGAAGCCAAGATACTAGTCCTGTCATTCACACACCACCTGTCAATAATCTTCATGTGTCATTAAATACCTCAGGACCTTCAGGTACCTTTCTTTTATGCACCGCCATAATCGATGTTATGGACGGTTGCGAAAATTTTCAACCTGTAAGGACACTGCTTGATTCTGGATCACAGACAGGATTCATCAGTGAAGAGTGTATTCAGCGTCTTAATCTTCCTAGGCGAAGTTACACCACTGAAATATTCGGATTAAATCAGATGTCTTCTTTTACTACCAAAGGGCTCGTTCAATGTCACATTAAGCCACAAGGACAGGTCACTCCTTTACTTAATTTCGAAGCAATTGTCGTTCCACAATTATGTTCCAATATGCCTACATTCACTTTGAACGATAATCAGTGGAAACACTTGGAAAACCTTAAACTTGCCGACCCATCTTATTTCAAATCTAGACCTGTGGACCTAGTTATTGGTTGCGAGCTATTCGCACAGATATTCAAGGAGGGCAGGGTTCTTGGACAAATAGGGCAACCTTCAGCCCTTGAAACTATCATTGGCTGGGTCGTCATGGGAAAAGTTGACGAAGTAGGTAGTCTTACGGAATGAACCAGTTGTTTTTTAACGAGTCATTCACCTCCTTTAGAGGTCATTCTCCCTAGGTTTTGGGAAATCGAACATTTGCCTAAAAAACAAATCTTATCAAAGGAAGAAAAACAAGCAGAATCAATTTTTACTGCGAGTGTAGTACGGCAACCGAGCGGTAGATTCATGGTAGATCTTCCATTTAAAGATAAAATAAACCCTGACCTAGGAAATACTTATCCGCAAGCTTATCGTAGATTTTTACTTCTAGAAAAAATCCTGACCTGTACACTGCCTATTCAAGTTTCCTGCAAGACTATATCGATTCTAATCATATGAGTCTAGTTTTATCTAGTCAACCAAAAGTCGACGTATCATGTTTTTTAGCACATCATTGCGTACTAAAGCCGGAAAGCTTAAGTACAAAATTAAGGGTAGTCTGGGATTGTTCGGCAGTCACCCCAAAAAATATTAGTCTCAATGAGACGTTGTTATCTGGACCGAAACTTCAAAAGGATATTGCTTCTTTACTCCTTACGTTTCGTCTTAATCCTATTGTCTACATTGCGGATATCAAACAGATGTTTCGTCAAGTCCTTATCAATCCTTATCACCGTCCTTATCAAAGGATATTGTGGAGGTTTTCTCCAAAGGACCCACTTTCAGTGTGGGAACTTTCTACTGTCACTTTTGGCATGACATGCTCACCTTTTCTAGCCATGCGTACCTTAAATGAGCTGGCAGAGAGAGAGAAAAGGAACGTTTTCCTATGGCTAGTACTGTTCTAAAAACGTCAATTTACATCGACGATATCTTGGGAACTAGCCCTTCGCTTTCTAAAGCTCTTTCCCTTCAAACGGAACTCAATGATTTGTTGAAGTCGGAAGGATTTGAACTTAAAAAATGGGCAAGCAATTGTCCTGATTTATTGGCAACATTGCCAGAATCCGATCGTCAAATGCCTCTCTCTTTTGACAAGGAGGAACCCCACTTTATCAATGTTTTAGGACTTCAATGGCATCCAAAAAACCACATATTTTCTTATCAATGCCGAATGAAGGACAAACCTCCAACCAAACGTTCTATTTTATCTATCATAGGAACAATCTTCGATCCCTTAGGTTTTCTTTGTCCCTTGTTGCTACAAGCAAAATTTATTTTGCAACAGTTGTGGTTATCAAAAATAGGCTGAGACGAAGAACAATATTCTTCTATCATCGACTCTTGGAACAAACTTCGTTCTGAATTCCGGCTTCTTTCCAATTTTCAATTACCCCGACAAATCAAACTGTCAAAAACCAATACCTGTCAAATCATCGGCTTCTGTGACGCTTCAATTCGAGGCTACGCAGGCGTCGTATATTTTCGTGTAGAAGAGGAAAATAATATATCTCTTTCTCTCATATCTGCAAAATCTAGGGTCGCGCCTATAAAGTCACAAACTTTGGCTAGGCTAGAACTCCTAGGCGCATTTCTTTTAAGCGAATTAATTGACTTCGTTTTATCTAGCTATGAAGGAAAAATAACTTTTACAAATATCGTTACTTTCTGCGCTTCGCAAGTCGTATTGCACTGGCTTTCATCCCCTCCTAATCGCTGGCAGTAGAATCCAAGAAATCATTCCCTCAAACTCGTGGCGCTACATTCTTTCTGCTTTAAATGCAGCCGATATTGCGCCACGAGGGGCCACCCCTTCGCAGCTCATGTCACATGACATGTGGTGGAACGCACCGTCGTTTTTGTGGTCTCCCGAAAACGAATGGCCCGATTTTCATAAATCAAAAATGCCGATTGATTTCGGAGATATTAATCTGGAGGAAAAGCCAAAGATCTGTTGCAATGCGATAATTGACGTTAACTTCTTAGATCAGCTTCTTATCAAATATTCATCTATATCAAAAATTCAACGTATCATTTGTTATGTCCTTCGAATAGTTAACCTTTTTCAAAACCATTCCTATCAAAAACCCACTAAGCCGCCGGACCAAAAAGTTATTTTTGAGAATATTGTTTTTCCTACCACCGGTGAGATGCAAAGTGCGTTATACCTTCTTATCAAACGCGTTCAAGGTTCTTGTTTTTCTGAGCTTTTTTCCGCGTTATCTAAGGATAAACCAATACCGAAACCTTTCCGAAAACTTTCACCTTTTCTTGATGAAAATAATATCATTAGAGTCGGTGGCAGATTACAAAAATCTGACATTTTGTCTTATTCTGCAAAACACCCCGTCTTACTTTCGAGTAACCATCGTTTAACTACTCTTCTAACTACTCTTCTTATCGAGTCCACTCATCGACAATACCTTCATCCTGGGTTTTAAACATTACATAATCTGCTTTTACAGCAATTTTGAATATTATCTGCCAGACGGGCAATTCAAAGAACCATATCCAAGTGTTTGCAATGTTTTAGAATCAACCCTAAACCATATAGACCGCCCATAATGAGTTCACTTCCCGCTCATCGAATCAATCAACTTAAACCTTTTTCGAGTGTAGCTATCGACTTTTGTGGACCTTTCTTTGTGATTCCTCATCGTTACCGTGGTTGTAAAGCTTTCAAATCGTATGTCTGTGTGTTTGTCTGTACGGCCACACATTGCGTGCATTTGGAATTAACCATGGAACTGTCCACCGAAGGGTTCGTAGGTGCATTCCATCGATTCATTTCCAGACGTGGAAGCGTGACGCAATGCTGGTCAGATCAAGGCAGTAATTTTATAGGGTTTCGTAACCAATTACTTGATTACGCAAGAAGTGCGGCCACCAGACTTTCTATTCGTTGGCATCTGGGACCTCCTCTCAGTCCACATTTCAATGGCCTGGCAGAGGCTGGCGTCAAAAGTTTTAAAACTCACTTTGTTCGAGTAGTCGGCGACCAGAAGTTGTCCATCATGGAAATGTCCACCCTTACATGTCGCATAGAAGCCGTACTTAATAATCGCCCTTTATCTTCTGCCTCTTCAGACCCACACGATCTTTAACCTCTTACCCCTGGGCATTTTTTGACTCTTGAACCCCTTAATTCAGAAATTCCGGAGTCACATTTGTCCGAGGTTCCCCTAAATCGGCTCTCGAGATGGCAACTAATCCAAAAACTACATAATGATTTTTGGAAACGGTATTCTATAGAGTATTTGCATACGCTACAACAGCGACACAAGTGGGCTGATTCGTCCCCAAATATCAAATTAAATGATTTGGTTATCATAACAGGTGATCACAGCCAATCACCTTTGAAATGGCCGGTCGGTCGGGTCATCGAACTGCATCCCGGCGGAGACGGTCAGGTGCGTGTTGCGACGATACAAACGGTTACCGGTGTTTACAAGCGGCCAGTTGTAAAACTGTGCCTCTTGCCGAATTAAAAGTAATTTTAATTTTTTCTACCTATTGAAGTCAATTATTACAATAGGTAATTCTTTATTATTATTTTTTTAATTTTGTTTGTTTGTTTTGACTTTTTCGGGTTTTCGTTATCTCTAAATAAACTTACGCTACTTATCTGTTTTTCATTCATTTATATTTATCGGTCGATCATTTTTTTTATCTATATCTGTCCGGCTGATATTCTAAAATTGTGTGTTTTGGAGGGCAGTTATGTTAGCTCCCGCTAAATTTCGCGGTGTTTGTAAATTTTAAAACCACACAATTGAATGACGGACAGAGTGCATTTTCGCGCATTTTGGACATGCGCACCAAGAATCAGTGAGATCCTTTTTCGACCGCCTCGAGAAATGGCGTGTTAATTTACTTTCTCCAACTATTTCAAATTTCTACACTTGAAAGTGCTCGATTTTGGTGTACTGAAACATAGAACTAGAAACTTCAGCCCTTCAGCTACGTGGTGACATCATTAGATCCAAACAGGGGCCCCTTGGAAGTGGAGAAATTGGCTGCAGACTGGTGAGTGCTTTGTGTCTGATTTCCGTTGTGTGGTACCCACAATTAACCTATGGACCTTTTAATTATTTCGTAATTTCATATCAATATATTTATGTTTGTTCGCGCTTTCATTAATTAAAATATATACAGTCCATTGCAGTTATCGTTTTTCTTACTGCGGGCATAACAATAACCAAAAACTTCGTAGGCGCTTTAGTTTCTGAGATTACAAAAACTCTTTTCAAGGCTAATACATTATCATGGCTTTACTTGAAGTGTGATTATAGGCTAGCTAGGAAGGTGTCAGATCCGTCATGAGCCCATTTATTTAAATATGTTTCTACTAATAGTCAAGACACGATTTCTAAAAATTGTTTTTCTTCACTGAGAGAAGAATTTTGTAACAATAACAAACATTTTGTAACTGTTACCAAATGCGTTGCCCATATTTGGCTTATTAGATATTTGTTTGCACGTAACAATTCATAAATTTCAACAATTGAAACAAAATCGTCTGGTAATAGTTAAAAAAAGGCTACATTAAGCACTAATATATTGTTGGTATTTAAAAATATATGTGAGTTTAATTATTAATATACTGTATATTTATTATAAGTATCATTTTTATTTAATACTAAATTAATTATTTATGGGTTATTATATAATTAGTAGCTGTAATTATATTTAATTATTTTGCATTAATAAGGTATTTGTAGGTTTTACGTTCTGTTTAATAAAGACGGTGTTCATTTTAAAATTTCCCACCCCAGATTTCTCGAAAATGATTTTTTTTAAACATCAAAAACACATCAATTAATATATTAAGGAGGACACATTTTGGCTATATTAAAATTTTTGTAGTACACACCCCCTTTGAGGCGTACATTTTACCTCTATATTTTTTTAAGTTTTCTTAAATGTCTTTACAAAGGTGTATAAATTTTGAAAATCAATTTTTTCAAAGGGGGTGTGTACTACAAAAACTGTAAGATAGCCAAAATGTGTCCTCCTTAATAAATTAATTGACCTGTTTTTACTTTTTCTCAAAAAACATCATTTTCGAGAAATCTGGGTTGGGAAATTTCAAAATGGCACCTTGTATATTTCTACAGGGTTAATGGAAATAAGGAAACCAATTTTGATCACACACCTGTATTTTTTTGCCACATTTCGACGATTCATTTTCGTCTTCCTCGGGCCTTCCTTAGGAAGACGAAAATGAATCGTTGAAAAGAAATAAAGTTGTGTGATCAAAATTGGTGTTCCTTTTCCCATTAACCCTATAGAAATGAATAAGCTATAGAATAATAACAGAAAGCAAGTTGTTTTGATGAAAAATATTTATTTGTATTTTATTATAAAAATAAAAAACCATGGATCTTTTTAAACCTGTGGAGTCTATGCATATTAACGCATATACAAATATAAAAAATATACCCTTTTTGCAGCTTTTTCTTGAAATACCCTAGAAATTTACTCTACTACAATACCTAATATACAGGGTGTCCCAGAACTAATGGTACATAGTTAAACTGTGGATTCCCTGGGTCAAAATATTACGGTTTAGCCATACTTACCTTTGTCCAAAAGTTCGTACCAACCAAGATTTTTTCAATTCGATTTTCTTTAATAACTTTTTTAATAATTAATATTTTTGCAAAAACTAACCAGCGTGTAAGTTTTTTTTTAAATTTGCAAGACGATTCCGTTGAAAAATTAGATGTACAATGTACAGGGTGTTCCTTAGACCACTACCATTGCATAAAAATTAGTGTATTTTTGTTTTGCCTCGGTGTGTAGCAGTTTTTATGTAAAATAATGGTTTTCCCATCCTTTCTATGTAAAAAAGTTATACTGTCGCTCAGAGCAACGATTTTTCAGATTTTTGCATTTAAAATTTTTATTGCATGTGAGTGATATGCCTAATTTATGTATGATACTTTCTTCAATTCTTTCTACTAATTAATAATTTTGCACAAAAAATTCGGTTTGGTGATTTTTGGGCATGGACAACTTAATTTTGCTTAAAAAAATAAATATTATACAGGGTGTTCTCTGGGTCGGTACCGTTACATTAAAATAGGTCTAACTTTTTTGTTTCTCGGTGTATACAAGATTCTATTAAAAACATTAATTTTTTAATTTTATTTAAGTAAAAAAGTTAGAGCGTCCAGATGTCGCTTAGAGCAACGATTTTCAAGATATTTAAATTAGAAGTTTTTATTGTATGCGTAAAAGATTTTTGATTAAATTCTTACCTACTTCATACATATTAGCTATAATCAATACTTTTTATAGCATTCTAAGATTGGATGTTTTCTTAAGAAATATTAAGTTAAGAAATATACGGAGTGGCTCTCGAATTATCATAAGTGTGTTATCATTATTCGTTATTGCAACTGTGTAGGGCTTTGTTTTTAATGAGGAACAAAAACCTCTTCGTATTAGTTTTTTTTTTTAATGGTAATTACGTATACTTTATTAATGCAAGTATTTTTTTATTGTTTTGAAAGAAAATTTTAAATATCAATAAAATTAATATTTTATTATTTATTTAAAAAAATATAAAATTTCTTAAGCATGGCGCTCTTAGCAATTAATTAAAAATTTTAAAATTGACAAATAGTAAATCAAACTTAAAACTGTTTATTATTGTAGGCTAGATAAATACCCGAGAAAAACTATTTAAAAAAATTTTAAATGCTAGAGAGGCGTTTAAAAATGCAAATCTTGTGGCCTATTAAAAAAGTTAAAAAAAAATTGGGCGCCAATTTGTGGCCTATTAAAATGCGTTGTGTGACATTTGTGGCAACTTAAAGACGTTGCCGCCATTTTGTGACACAAAAACCCACTGAATAATTAAACGAATATCTGGAAGCAGAACTGTATTTTCCAGCTAGGTAAAACATTGATATGCCCGGTAACTTTTATACAGTGGAGAAGGGGGGGTTCAGAAATAAGAAAATTTTAAGTGCGCCACATTATTTAATACCAATGTTTTACAAAGAAGATCTTAAATAAAATACAGTTCAACCCAAACGTTGTAGCTAAACAATGAAATTCTACCTACTTCCGAGGCTTCCAGAGTATTTGTGTAATTAAAAAACCAAAAAAAAATGACTAATAAACGAGATAAAATTCTAAAAGATTTTTAACTGAATCAAAATGATAAAACTAGAAGCACTTTACAGGTAGATGGACTCCTTTAACAGGTCATAATGTACCTACATCTGAGTCAGTAGTGTGAGATTCAGTTGTATAAATGATGGTTGGAAAAAAAATATACTTCCAAAATTATTCTGTCATAGGGAAGATCTGGACCAAATATCTGCTGTCATCATTCTATGTTAGGTAGAATGAGACAGACAGCAACCCAGTCCGAGATCTACCCCATGAGGCAGAACAATGTAAGGAACCCGCTAAAACATATAATCTCATCTCTCTTTTGTCTCCGCAAAGTAGGTCATTGGGTTGCACAAATAATACAAAAATTTAGTTCATCTTGTGTATTTTAAGGGCTGAAGTTAAGATTAGAAACATGAAATATGCAAAAAAAAATTAAACAAGTTCGGGCCAAAATAGCAAGGCACTCCAAATTTCACAGGAGAAATTGTCTTAAATAGATGAAATGAAGGAAGACTAGTCAATTTAGTAAATACGCCGCAAAATTGTGGTTATGACGTCATACCGTTACCTTGCGTTTACAAGCAATGTTAAAATTATATTGAAAAGTTATCTGGAAAGATAATGTCTAAATTATACTGAAAATTATATGAAAAAATTGTCCAAATTATATTGAAAAAAATTATATGAAATGGTTATGTCTAAAGGCTTGCTCCTACCTTGGTCCTGCAATTATTTAATTGTTAGTTTGGTGTTTTATTAAACCTGGAAGTGGTGTTGTTCTCCTCCTGCTACTGATGCTCCTGGTTTGCCCGCGTCTCCCCTCGTGCTCGCTTAGCAGATGGTGCTAAGGCAGCACATGGTGGTCAAAAGGATGTTGGCTTCTTGCCCGAGCGTAGAAACCCTTTCCCAGGGTTACAACTGGCTCGTCCGGCTTCCCACCAGCGTCCAGCACAGCTGTCGGTGGAATGGACAGGGCAATGCTCTTCCCCGTACAAATGGCGTAGGCCGACTTAAAATCCCCTCAAAAGGGTGCGAGCGTCACTCTAGATTACCCTAGACACGACGGACTCACTCCTCACAGTCTCTGGGATACCTCCTACAATCGCTGTAGTGCCAATCCAAAAACAAAGGCGATCCCAGAGACCTGTTGCCGACCCAGCCAAAGTTCGTTAGCAAAAAGACCAGGCACTCCGTTGAGAACGCAAAAAATGAAGTGGCCGGAAACCGTTTTGTAAATGACAGTAAAACGACACGACTGAAAGAAAAGACCCGCGGTTTTCAAACTAACCAATGAGGAAATACAGCAATAGTTCCATACCGGTATTTAGGGGCCAGCACCGACCAAGGGGACATTGAAATTAGGTAAAACGCACATTGAGGTGTTGTCGGATCTATTTCCACGGTTGAAATTTTTATAACAAGGACGTCGAGACACCCTCCATACATAGACCGAACATTTGCTTACCGGACCCTTGCCGACATAGCAAGTAGAAGGAAAATAACCAGACGGACTATAAGAAGCTCAGCATTGACACCATCAACTGAAAAATCAATTACTGGAGATCAGAACTTGCATCAAACCCAGAAATATTCGAACACTCGATCAATTCCCATATGAGTAAAGCTATACTAAGTGTAGAATTTAGTTGTACTTTAGTTACAGTTTTAGTCAAAAGTTTCCTTCGCTCTTTATAAATTATTTGTCTAATATTCATATGGTTTAACGCCATTTTTGTAAAACATTTCTACAGTAATAAAGTTGTTTCTGAACCTGAACCCAAAAATACACACTGAACTACTGCTTAAAGGCACAAGAGTGTTCAGATGTTAAGTTACACGATTTCGTTTATTCTTTTAGTCTTGGTTTTTATCCCTCGTTTATCTCCCATTTACAAAAGTGCATAACTCGTATTTATTTTATCTTCTCCTCATCAAATTAATAAAGATATCAAAGGGGCGGGGCCTCGGTTGTTACTGGTCAACCCAAATATGTTTTCGTACTATCAAAACTAGTTAATCCGTGAAGGATATGAGGTTCGGATTGTCCCAATATCCTCGAAAATAAACGTAAGGGAATGAAATGTTCATCTAAATGTTTCCTTCCTGTTACTGAAACCATTTGTGATGCGGCAACGCCGCTATTCCCCAGCATAACAGCTGTTTAACTTTATGAACGTCAAGTAAACGACGAAACTACAGAAATAAACAAAACAAACAAAAGTTTTAATGTGATTTACCCGAAACCTGTGATCCTAAATTCCAATTACGATGTCCAGATAATACGGTGTGCGTAGTGTCCACAGTAATTCGATGGAATGTCTCCTTTATAAGGTAACTTTTTGGACACTATATAACCTCCAAACCTAGCTCTATAAAATACCCTTAATTTGTGTACAGAAAGATGAGTCAAAGAGCCTTGATTATTTACCTAAATAAACAAATATGTAACGTTGTCTTAAACGTAAAAATGACACGTTACATAATCCCCCCCCAACTTCAAGACGATTAACCTAAAAAGGTTAATCGGAGAGGTCCGCTGCCGACTTAAGGTCTTTGGCATGCCAGCTCCCTGGTAGTACTTTACCCGATGGTTCCTGAAGCTCAAATATCCATGGAGAAATTTTATTCCTTATCACATAAGGACCAACGAATTTCGGTGCTAACTTCTTCGCGAAAAACTTCGCAGCATCTGACAAAACATAATTTTTCTTCCAAACACGCTGACCCACAACAAAGTTGGGTACCCTTGTACGCAAATTATACTGAACTACGTTTTTCTCTCCAGCCACCTCTAACCTTCTCTTCACATCAGCATAGAGCTTCCGGAAACCTTCGTTTTTACTTTCAGCTGCAGTTTGTACACCATTCTCTTCCGATAACAAAACTGGGTTGGAGTAATCTCTTCCTGATAAACACATATTCCTACCAAAATTAACAAAGAAAGGAGACATCCTGGTTGTCTCATGGGTTGCAGTACGAATCGCGCAGGCAAGTTTATGTATTTGTTCGTCCCACTTCCTGTGGTTGTCTTTCACATAACAACATAACATGGTTTTTAACGTGCGATTTGTCCTTTCTGTTGGATTTGCTCTGGGGTGATAATACGGATTATACTGAATTTTAACCTGATAACTCTCAGCAAAACGCTTAAACTCATTACTTTTGTACTGAGGGCCATTATCACAAAGTATCAAACGGGGTACTCCGAAGACCCTAAATACTTGCTCCTCAAGATGCTTGACAACAGCTTGAGTAGGGGCTGTTCGCATTGGAAAAACTAAGGAAAACTTACTTAAATAGTCCGTCACGACGAGAATCCAGCAATTACCCTTTGTCGAACGAAGTAGAGGTCCACATAAATCTGTTGAGATAATTTCCCAAGGACGAGTTGGTTTTGGGTGCGATATCATCTGATCAGATACACCTTGTGTATCACCTTTATGAGCTGCACAGACAAAGCATTTCTTTACAAAAGTTGCCACGTCCTGGCGCATTTTTGGCCAATAATATTTTTCTGCCAGTCTGTGGAAGGTTTTATACACACCCATGTGTCCTGCGGTAGGAGGATCGTGAGCTTCTCCAATAATTCTACGCCTATGATCTTTGGGGACTACCTCTTTCCAATATTCGTTAGATGGTGAAAGTTGTGGGTATTCTTGTTTGACATATTTATACAACTTATTATCAGTGTATCTCCAATTCATAAATTTTAACGGTGATTCTACGACCCTCTTTACCATCTTTTGGTACCATCGATCTTTAATTGCTGTTGAAGCGTCTCTGGGCTGCGAAATTGCATCAATCATGGGTACTGCACGAGACAACATGTCCGGGACAACTAAATCTTTCCCTTTCCGATGGATTACTTCTAAGTCATATTGCTGCAGTTTTACAGACCAACGAGCAAGTCTTCCACTGGGCTCTTTCAAGCTATGAAGCCATTTTAAGCTAAAATGATCTGTAATGTCCTTAAATGAGATCCCCTCAATATAAGGCCGGAGCTTCTCTATCGCCCAAACCAATGCCAAACATTCTCGCTCGGTGGTCGTGTAAACACGTTCTTGCTTAGTCAAAGATCGACTCAAATAGCATATGACCTTGTCTCCTTCAGGATAAGGTTGCGTTAAACATGCTCCTATTCCATATCCTGATGCATCTGTTTGAATGACAAAATCTTTGGTATAATCTGGACATGTAAGAATCGGTGCAGTCACTAAAAGTTCCTTAATCTTAATAAATGCTTTTTCGCAGTCTGGAGTCCAATCGAACTTTTGATTCTTCTTAGTTAGAGCTGTGATCGGAGCTATTATCGCTGAAAAATTCTCTATGAAACGTCTATACCAGGATATTGTACCTACAACTTTACGAACTTCTCTGACAGTTCTTGGCCTCTGGAGCTCTAACATGGCTCTAATTTTATTAGAGTCGACTCGGATGCCTCGACGGTCCACTACGAAATCCAAATAAGTCATTTCTGGCCTACACAGTTGGCATTTTTCCCAACTTACCGTTATCTTTGCATTCTGCAATCTTCGTAGGACTTCCTCAAGAATTCTAAGATGTTCAGAAAAGCTCTGGGTGACAATTACGAGGTCATCGAGATATACGTACACGTAGGGGTCTAAATCGTTTCCTATGATGCTATCTATGAGTCTCTGCCAAGTTGCAGGTGCATTATGAAGACCAAATGGTAAACGCTTAAATTGGAAGAGACCTCGTCGACAGATGAATGCTGTTAATGGCTTTGATGATTCTTCCATTGGTACTTGCCAATAAGCGCTTTTGATATCTAAAGTTGACAAGTATTTAGCATCTTTCAACTTGTCAAGAGTCTCGGATACGAGTGGTAAAGGATAACTATCACGCGCCGTCACTGAGTTCAATTTGCGGTAGTCTACACAGAAACGATATTTCTTTGTATTTTTCTTTTGTACCATTACCACTGGTGAAGCCCATGAACTACTACTACGTTCTATTACATCCATTTTCAGCATTTCGTCGATCTCGTCATCAATAAGTTTTTGAATGACCGGTGAGACCTTATAAGAACGTTGTCTTATCGGTGCTGCATCTGTTGTAATCTTGTGTTCTACCCTGTCTGTACATCCTAGTGAGTCACCCATAATAGTCTTATATTTGTCGACCAATTCCTCTAGTCGTTCTGATTCATAAGGCGAAAGAGTAGTTTGTTGGTCTGATGTTTCTAAAGAACAAATCACATCTTTATTATCGGCAAAGTGCCACTCATTAGTACTTAAGTTCGGTACTATACCCATCGAAATCCAAAAATCTAATCCCAAAATCAAAGTGTGTGGCAACTCAGGAACGACGACGACCTCTATTAACCAAAATTTATCCTGAACTCGCATAGGAAGCTGCACTGTACCAATACTACTCGTGCTTTGACCATTTGCCACAATACAACTCGTCTTCTTCGTCGTATCAAGTGAAAAACCAAACCTCTCGATGATTGACCAACCATGATTCCCTAAAAAGGTACGTGAAGCCCCGGAATCCAACAAACCTAATAACTTATTTCCAAACACATCCACTTCTAAATAAGGTCTCTCATCTTTACGAGCATGACTTATCACATAATCTAAGACGTTCGTTAGCCTATCGGTCGATGCTTGTTCAGGCTGACTCGAAGGTCGACCACCTACGAGCGCCTGGGTCCGTTTCCCTGACGATTACAATTTCGACATTCTCTTACTGTTACCCCTGCCTGACCACACGAATAACACTGCTTGCCTCCAGGTAATGCGCACCCGATTGCCATGTGCCCTGTTTGGTTGCATCTGTAACAAACAACGTCCCTGTTCGCCATACCAGATCTAGCACCTTGTGGTGGTTGTCTATCTCTGTCATTTACACTAGCCTGACCACTAGCTGGTTGTTGTCTCTCTCTATCAGCTCTAGCAGCGAAACTGCTTGCTGGCTGCTGCCTATCTCTGTTGAATCTATTATCAGGAATATTCAAATTCTGTTGATTTGATGTCCCGGCACCTGATATCTGAATTGCATCAACCCCTGTTGGAAAATCGTCAAAATCGCTCTCTACGTCAACGTAGGCCAAGTCAGGTTCAATAGATTGGTTTCTTCTAGGAGTAAAATTCTCCTCTTCTAAACCATATCTCTGGTCTATTCTACGACACAGATCCTTTAAATGTGATAGGCTATTGAACTCAGTAGCAATTAACCCATTTTTATAGATGTCCGCGATATTTCTGAAGACGATAGCTAATTTCGCCTCTTCGGAAACAGGACAGCCAAGTCTTTGGAAATATGTGTTCATGACAGCAATATAGGTCCCTATAGACTCTCCAGGGCCTTGTTTACGTTTTTGTATTTCCTTCAATAGCTTCTTGCCATATGAAGAAGGAAGATATTCTGCCATGAACCTTTGTTCCAGCTGTTCCCATGTATGGACTTCTCTACGTACATCTTTGTAAAAAGTATAAGCTGACTTTTCAAAAAGATCAATGCCCGAATTCAGTAAAACCTTTTTGCTGACTCCTCTAGCCTGACTCAACTCATCCACTCTCTCAAAAAATGCGGTGACGGAGATCGTACCCCTCTCGCCTGTAAACCTTAAGTTCCACTTATGTGGAGGTACAGGTGCAACGTGATATGGGGTACCAGGATCACTTGACATTGGTACTGGCGACGAACATGAAAATGGTCGTGACTGAGCAATTGGTGCAATGCTACTTTGGAGGGCAGCTAGACTCAAAGGAACGGTAGACGGTTGTTGATAATGAAAAGCTGATGTACCGTAATTCTCAATCGGCATAGGGAGTGGTGCCTGTATTGGTGCTTGAGTTGGGTTCGTTAGCACTTGCATTTGCACTGGAGCAATGACCGACGGTTGGTTCGTAGGCTGTTGAGCTGTTTGTGTGCTCGAGTGCTGTGGTTGCGGTAGTTGAGACTGGCTGGGAAAGTTGCCAACATTTGTCGAGTGGTCTGAGCTTCGACTCGTTGATTGGGTTTCAGATGCTTCATCATCATCTGAGGTAACGCCTACTCTTAGTAAATCTGTTGCTTGGCTCTGCAACCTCCCAATCAAACTCAAGGTTTCCGCAACCAGTATGCCTTTGGTTTGACTTTCTTCAAAGTTAGACGGATTCATGTTATTTATCCTGGCTAACACATGTTCCAACCTTACAGCGATTTTTCTAAACTCTCCCCCTTTGCTCCTACCAGAGAACTTCTCTACCAGCGGTACCAGACTATCTAGCTTCTTCATGGAGCTAAAAGCATCTTGCCCAAATTTAAAGGGATACGGAGGGTATCTCATACTTCCATCGGTCCTTTCTCTCTGTCTAATCAGTATGAGCTGTTGCTTCATCTCTTCCACCGATCCAATGGCTATGCCTCTCCATGTTAATTCATAGATTAACTTGTCCTTGACTAAGTACCTTATGTCAGACAACCGACTCAAAGAAACAGCCATGGAGCCTTTTATATTAAACTTTAAAACTCTTAATTATACCTCCCAATTATAAAACTAAACCACGCAATAACAAACACAAAGTTTACCTTAAATTCACCAGTGAAAATCACTATAAATTTTCTCACAAATGTAGAAAATATAAAACTTAAATACGGGCAGACGCGAACAAAACCGAAAAACACCGGAGCAGTAAGAAAATAAAATTTATTTGCATTTAAAAATGTAATCATAATTTATGTTAAGTATTTGTACAACCAACTATGACGTCCAACCTTGCAGAGAGAAATAACTACTTAAATCCTAAATTAGAATTAACAAGTAGCCATAAAAAAAAAGTTAAAAAATAAAAGAGAGACAAGAGTTTTGGCAGTGTTTAGGTCTTATGTTCCACTCCTGCGTGAGTAAAATCAAAAAAAAATAATTGCGCTTATCCTAGCTGAACTGGATTTAAATTAAAGTTAAGTGATGTTTGTTTACCTCAGCAACCGAATAGGTAAATTTATCCCTAAATGGAACGTACAACAGACTACCTATAACAAAAAAAAAATCCCAAAGCTGTTGTACACAGTTAACGCTAGGGTATACTCCTGCTATTGCAGAACGGCTCCACTAATAAACTCCTCAAAAAAAACCCAAATCGCCGTATACAATGATTTTTCTAAAAATAATAAATCAAAACCCACTTTAACCTGCTTACCTACTCTGAGTTTACACGAAACATGCATTGCTTAAGGTCACATCATCCCTTAATATATAAGTGAACGCAATAAACATCGGAACAGATGTTCATGTTATAGAAATCGTAAAATATGCTCAATTAAAAAAAAAACGCTCGCTGAAATTGCGTCGAATTAGACTAGTAAGGACGTTGTGTGTAATTTAAAAAAATTAAAGAAAATTTAAAAAAAATTTACAGATGGTAATAAAAAATTTACACAAATAACGTCTTGGTAGGACTGCAACTCTCTAATCTTCATTAAAATGAAATTCCCAAAACTTAAACTAAATTGATGCAAACCATGGTCATGGTCAAAAAGACCATAGGATCGTACCGAAAGGTGTCCAAAAAAAAATTTAAAAAAAAAATTTTTGGTGTCGACCATAGTAGTCCAATAGTCAAAAAAATTAATTAGTGACTCACTAAAATTTTCAAAAATTACTCCACTCTGATAGGTGGTTTGGAGTAGGCAGAAGAAAAAATTTTTTAAAACAAATGATGATAGGTTGTTAAATCGTGAGGGTTCGAAATAAAATTATATTTTAATTCAGCAAAAAAAAAATATTTAAATAAACTGGTCAAACCATTGTAGGGGCAAGGTACTACTATGCACCAAGGAAAAAAATGTCCAACAAGAAAATCAAGTTTCCCTTTTAAAAAAAAATATTTAAAGAAAAATATTTAAAAAATATTTTCAAAAAAAATTAAAAATGTTTAAGTGGGGTTGCAGCTCCTATTAGTGAACCTTAAAAAAAAATTAATAAAACCAACACCAGAAAAATCTTATTCGAGTTGTCATGCAACAGTTTTTGTTCTTTTCCTTTAAAAAACAGTTGTCAATTCTCTTTCCTCTCTCAAAACTGTGGCAATGTGAAAAGTAAATGAGCTAGAAAAATTAATTTACTATACAAAAAAAATTTTGAAAATAAAATTTACTTAAGAATCATAAGGTATAAAAATCGTAATTGCAAAAAAAACAATCAGTTTAGGAAAAGTTAAAAAAATATTTATGTTACAAAAAAACAAACGATGTTAGTATATTTGTTTAAAATTATTACTAAAGGAAACAAACAACGTGAGTACTCATTTACTGTACCACTATAATAATGTGAACCTAAGTTTTAAACTTTGCACTCAACCCCGTAAAGAATTATCTTGTGTGCACTTTCAAAAAAACAAATATGAAAACAATTTCAAGGTTCACCTATAAGAATATTGTAAAACTAAATCTGCCTACTCAAGTGTTTTTACACACAACATCTAATCAAAAAAAAATTTACTGCTTAATGCATTCTCAGATCCCTATTCCTGGTGTTTACGAGATAGACAATAGACAATAGACAATAGACAATTTTTATTAATCTTTTCTGCTACAATTGTAGATAAGACACATCACAAAAGAAAGTAGTTTGGTTAAACCAAAGAACAGTTAAAAAAAAATACATAAATAAAGTAATTTTAAAAAGTTATAACTGAGTTAATTTTAAAAATATACAACAATTCAATCTAAATTAAGTATAAAAAAAAAGAAATAAAAATATAAAAAATCATCTCTACAAATACACATTAAAATACGCATATAAAGATATAAAAAAAAAACATCTTCACAAATACACATTAAAATACTCATATGCAACAAAGAAAATATTCATTGGTATAATAATAGTTAAATTATTATCTACCGATCGCCCTGCAGTTTTTTGTTCAATTCATCCAACGTGTAAAATGTATCCATTAATAGCAAATTTTTTACTTGTTTTTTAAACAGCGAAATTGTAGAAGCTTCTTTAATTTTTTTTGGTAACATATTAAATAATTTGCATCCAAGATAATGACAAGTTTTTTTAACGAATTCGTGGTTGTGTTTATCGACACTAAAGAAGTTTTTGTTTCTAGTTGAATACGAATGATATGAGCTGTTTAAAGTAAAATTAGTTTGATGTTGGTATATATACACTAAAATTTTATATATGTAAATGCTGGTTACAGTTAATATTTTATTATCTTTAAACGCATTTCGGCAAGTTGCATTGTAGGGTAAGTCGAAGATTAAGCGGACTAAACGTTTTTGCGTAATTAGTACCCGTTCTAGATCCTGCGCACTTCCCCATATAGCTATACCATATGAGAGGGCAGAATATGCGTTAGCATAATAAACAGTCACAAGATTCGATTTGCTCAGGGAGTTTTTTAATGATTTAATCATAAAGTAGCATTTGTTTAATTTATTGCAAACATGGTCTATATGAAGGTTCCACTCAAAGTGGTTGTCAATTGTTATTCCCAGAAGTTTGGAGCTACTGCTAAAAGGAAGAGGAGTGTTTTTAAAAGTTATGTTAACGTCAAGTGGTTTACGCTGTTGCTTGGTTTTGAATTCCATTAAAACAGTTTTAGACAAATTAATAATAAGATTATTTTTGTTGCACCAGTTTGAAAATTCCTGAAGGGTTTGGTGGATTTTTTCCCGGAGACTATCCTCACTGCTCGCATAGACGACAATAGTTGTGTCATCCGCGAACATGAAGACCAGTCCACAAGTTATGTATTCTGGAAGATCATTAATAAATAACAAGAAAATCAGTGGGCCCAAGACACTGCCCTGTGGAGTACCCATGTTGGATTCTTGTGATTGAGAAAAAATATTTCCTATTTTAATTTTAAACCCTCTTTTTGTAAGAAAAGATCTTAAACATTGATTAAGCGGATCTCTAATGCCTAACTTTTCCAATTTTTGGTAAACAAATGCCGGGTCTAAAGTGTCGAAAGCCCTTGTTAAGTCAAAAAGCAATGCAACCACTTTTTCACCCTTATCAAGTTTATTATAAATACATTGTACAAAGTCAATACTGGCTGTTTCTGTTGAATGCAGAGCCCTAAATCCATGTTGGCAAGGCGTAAGAATTTTATATTTTTCCAAAAATGAATTTATTTTATTAGAAATAACCTTTTCAAAAATTTTGGAGAAACTGTTTAATAATGAGATTGGGCGATAGTTTTCGATAGAAAGAGGATCGCCTTTTTTAAAAATCGGAATAACGTTTGCTTGTTTTAATCTAGAGGGATAAGTGCCCTCCCTTATTGACAAATTGATGAGAAAAGCTAGGCAAGAAACCATTTTGTTAGAACATTTTTTTATCAAGGTGATTGGAATTTCATCAGGTCCCACTGATCTCTTATTAGGCAAAGCCTTAAGTGCGGTCTCAACTTCACTTTGAGTTACTTCCGAACACTGAAATGAGCTAAAAGATTTTCCTGTTGTAGTACAATTGTTTGATAGTACTCCGTTAAAATGAAAATTTAATTTATCTGATACCACTGTTGATAAATATTGACTAAAGGTATCAGCTATTTGCTTAGTATCTGTTAAAAGCACGTCGTTATTGTAAACTTTTGTTATTGACTGTTTAGATTTTTTTGCAGCTTTTCCACTAATGCCATTAATTAAATTCCAAGTCATTTTCGTTTTATTTTTTGAGTTGTTAATCTTATTATTATAATGTTTTTCTTTTTCCTTTTTAATTTTAAAGTCAATTTCCTTTTTTCGATATTTATAAATTATTTTCATTTGTTCATTACCGGTGCGTTTTTGTAGCCAATGTAGATTTTTTAGATCTGACATATCTTGTATCAAAGATTCTGAAAGTTTAATTTTTTGATTGAAAATTATTTTGTTTTTACTTTTAGAAATAGTTTTTAATGGGCAGCTGACTTGGAAGCACCAGTCGACTGTTTGGAAAAAGATATAAAATTAAGTTGGGCCCTTTCCACAACTATCAGTCAAAGCAAAACTACCAAATGTCCAAGGGCTAATGAGACCCTACCCTACAAATAATATTTTGAAATGAAACAGTTGGGAATAATCCTGCGTAAAAACCCAGAAAACAAAAATCAAGAAGCCAAAAATATTACATTAATTTTAAAAGAGCATAATAAAACTCCCGGCCCCAATTAAATTTTTGTTATCTCAACAAAACTCGGCCTAAAACCCAAAAAACCTTTTTATTAGACAGTTCCCCTATTTCCTAAGTATAATGTCAATGAACCCAAAAACTTGTGATTTCCATTCCAATCCCATCTGGACTCTATATATTTTTCCAACGGTTAAACGCCCACAGGCGAAACAAAATCTTATTTCAAAGAAAGGTGAAGATGTTTTGGAGCGCCCTGTGAAAATAGGACACTATTATGGAAAATTGTTCAGAGCAGTGTTCTTACTAATTTTTAACCTAAATATATCTAGTTCCCTCATGTGCATGTTACTATTTTAATTCCTATCATAACTAAACAGATCACAAAAATTGTCTTTCTCCGCAAATCTGCAAGGTCCTGGAAGATGTGAGATTCAGCCTGTAGGCCAAATTTGGATGTATTTTAATTTAGCGAAAACCGAAGTTGCGAAATCCTAAAAAGATTAGCAGGAAGTCCTCGTTCCTCGATTTCTACACTCCGAACCAAACATTTCTTCCATTTCCACGCAGCTCGCGGGAGGAAAACCCCTAATTATTGCAATACAAAAGGTACTACTATCATATTATGCATAACAAAAAAAATATATGCCCTCATCATTGTTTAGTCGCATCAAAGAAAACCTATTGTTTTTAAATTTATTCTTAGGTTGGAATCTTTTTTTAAAAATCAATCATCTTAAATTTATTGTTTAACCTGAACACTTTCCCATTCATTCCACAAAAGTGTATTGTAATTTAAAAATTTGCTTCATTATTTGAGGTCACCAGTATGAAATTATTTTAAAATTAAAAAAAAAATGAAATAAAAAAATTATTTCCCAATTGTCCACAACTTCCAAGTTTTCATCCCTAAATACCTAGGTACTTTCTCAGTCTAACACCATCCATCTTTATCCAACATAACGCTTTAATTTCAGAAGCAACAAAACGAAGATTAAGTGAAGAGCTAAGCAAGTAAGTTGGAAGTTGCTTTACAATGGGCGCAGATGTAAGGCCCCTTTAAGTACACGCCACTGTCCTGAACTGCAAACTAACAAAAAACTGAAGACTAGCATATCTGCCGTCAACCAACATTTGGCATGAAATTAAAATAATTTCATATCATACCAGTATCCTCAAAAACAAAACGTTTTTCATTATATAAGACCCAAACACTTAACCAATAAATCTTGTTATTTAAAATTATGATTCGGAAGTAAAAAGATTTATTTATTCCTGCCTGATCAACTAAGACAAAAAAAATTCACCTTTTTGTAACTCAAGAAGTTCCTGTTTGGTCCCCTAAAAAAATATTATCTGTCTGGTCACCCTTTAAAACTACGACCACTATACAAACCGTTTAGACCAAACAAGAATTCGAGAAGTTATGTCTACCGAGAAAAAATAATCTTTTTAAGAAAAATTAAATTATTTAAAAAAGTAAAATTTTTAAATATTTTTACCAATTACCACCGCCTAGCATTTATATTTAGTTGAAAGTCTCTCTTAAATTCACTGACTCAAAATGACATTACTTAAAAAAATTACTGAACTTTACAAATGAACTAAAAAAATCAAAAAAACTTATATCTATATCTGTCTCAGTTAAACATTTCTTTTGTGGTATTATATCTAGTTGGGCTTCAAATTCATCCTCTCTGTATCCAATCCGGAGCAGGCAAAACTTCTCAAGGCTCAAACATAAATGTTTGCTCTCCATTGGCCATGACCAAGCTATGACCTGAACGCAGAAAAAAAATACAGAAAAAAGTAATTGTGAACCAGAAAAACTCTAATTGATAGAAATACCCGCAGGTCATTTTTAAAAAAAATGCACTCCAAAGCCCAACGCTGTATTTTCTACCAAAAAAAAATTTGACCAGTCACGAAAACACAACTAGACGACTAAACCAAAGACCTAAAAACTGTCTTTCAAAAAAAAATACCCCAAAAAAAATGCCAACTGGACCTCTGGCGTTGATGTTCAGCCAATATGCTCTAGGAATTTTAGCCTTGTGTTCCCTAAACTTCCGAGCTAACTATAAGTAGTAGCAGTACCCTCCTCTGACCCGATGTAACTGAGTGACGTAAGGCCTTAATTGTCATCAACAGTTACCACCAAAAAAACAAGAAAAGAAAATGGCAAAGCAAAATAAACTCATTTTCCTTTTCTTTCATTACTAATTAATACTTTCAACTAAACAAATCTACTATAAGCTATATTTACTTTAAAACAACCCAGCCAAGAAAAAATTGTGTGAAACCATGTAAAAATATTCCAATTTCCAAGTAGTGATATCCCACAAAAAATTAACATCACCAAAAAAAAATAACTTGTTGACCTAAATAAATTGACTGCACTAAAAAATAATCGGTGAAACAATTTCTATCTTATCACAAGCAGGAAATAATAACATATTAGTAGTAGGCAACCTGCAAAAAAAATTGTTAGAAGAAAACACACTACCTATGTCATATATTTAAAACATAAAAAGACCATGTCTGGAGGTCCATCCACCTATAAATCAACAAAAAAAATTGAAGTAAATCTACATTGTTGTATTTATTTTTCTTAAAAAAAATTAAACGTGTTTTTCCTACAAAAACTTTAAAGAATTAAGAACATGAGTTGGACTCCGTTCAATAAAAACTCATATGTTTTTTATCCACTTATTCTTCCTTAATAAATAAAAATGAATATTTTATTTTCCAAGAAAAACTTGTGAAGATAAGCTAACAAAAACTCCAAATCAACGTTCAAATATTACTAAAAAATATTTAAAAAGTGTTATCAAAACCAACAATGATGGAAAATCCTATTTTTTTATTTAAAAAAAATGATTGAGTGTCAAAACCACCGACAGCCACTGAAAGCCTTTAACCTGGCTTTGGCTGTACCACAAAAATTTTTTAAAAAAAAATTCCAAAAAATTCAAAAAAGTTTCTTCTTTTTTTTCCAAATTAAAAAAGAACAAAAAAAAATACATCAGATGTTAAAAATACTAGCCAAAACACACGTTGGGCGCCAATTTGTGGCCTATTAAAATGCGTTGTGTGACATTTGTGGCAGCTTAAAGACGTTGCCGCTATTTTGTGACACAAAAACCCACTGAATAATTAAACGAATATCTGGAAGCAGAACTGTATTTTCCAGCTAGGTAAAACATTGATATGCCCGGTAACTTTTATACAGTGGAGTAGGGGGGTTCAGAAATAAGAAAATTTTAAGTGCGCCACATTATTTAATACCAATGTTTTACAAAGAAGATCTTAAATAAAATACAGTTCAACCCAAACGTTGTAGCTAAACAATGAAATTCTACCTACTTCCGAGACTTCCAGAGTATTTGTGTAATTAAAAAACCAAAAAAAAATGACTAATAAACGAGATAAAATTCTAAAAGATTTTTAACTGAATCAAAATGATAAAACTAGAAGCACTTTACAGGTAGATGGACTCCTTTAACAGGTCATAATGTACCTACATCTGAGTCAGTAGTGTGAGACTCAGTTGTATAAATGATGGTTGGAAAAAAAATATACTTCCAAAATTATTCTGTCATAGGGAAGATCTGGACCAAATATCTGCTGTCATCATTCAATGTTAGGTAGAATGAGACAGACAGCAACCCAGTCCGAGATCTACCCCATGAGGCAGAACAATGTAAGGAACCCGCTAAAACATATAATCTCATCTCTCTTTTGTCTCCGCAAAGTTGGTCATTGGGTTGCACAAATAATACAAAAATTTAGTTCATCTTGTGTATTTTAAGGGCTGAAGTTAAGATTAGAAACATGAAATATGCAAAAAAAAATTAAACAAGTTCGGGCCAAAATAGCAAGGCACTCCAAATTTCACAGGAGAAATTGTCTTAAATAGATGAAATGAAGGAAGACTAGTCAATTTAGTAAATACGCCGCAAAATTGTGGTTATGACGTCATACCGTTACCTTGCGTTTACAAGCAATGTTAAAATTATATTGAAAAGTTATCTGGAAAGATAATGTCTAAATTATACTGAAAATTATATGAAAAAATTGTCCAAATTATATTGAAAAAAATTATATGAAATGGTTATGTCTAAAGGCTTGCTCCTACCTTGGTCCTGCAATTATTTAATTGTTAGTTTGGTGTTTTATTAAACCTGGAAGTGGTGTTGTTCTCCTCCTGCTACTGATGCTCCTGGTTTGCCCGCGTCTCCCCTCGTGCTCGCTTAGCACATGGTGCTAAGGCAGCACATGGTGGTCAAAAGGCTGTTGGCTTCTTGCCCGAGCGTAGAAACCCTTTCCCAGGGTTACAACTGGCTCGTCCGGCTTCCCACCAGTGTCCAGCACAGCTGTCGGTGGAATGGACAGGGCAATGCTCTTCCCCGTACAAATGGCGTAGGCCGACTTAAAATCCCCTCAAAAGGGTGCGAGCGTCACTCTAGATTACCCTAGACACGACGGACTCACTCCTCACAGTCTCTGGGATATCTCCTACAATCGCTGTAGTGCCAATCCAAAAACAAAGGCGATCCCAGAGACCTGTTGCCGACCCAGCCAAAGTTCGTTAGCAAAAAGACCAGGCACTCCGTTGAGAACGCAAAAAATGAAGTGGCCGGAAACCGTTTTGTAAATGACAGTAAAACGACACGACTGAAAGAAAAGACCCGCGGTTTTCAAACTAACCAATGAGGAAATACAGCAATAGTTCCATACCGGTATATAGGGGCCAGCACCGACCAAGGGGACATTGAAATTAGGTAAAACGCACATTGAGGTGTTGTCGGATCTATTTCCACGGTTGAAATTTTTATAACAAGGACGTCGAGACACCCTCCATACATAGACCGAACATTTGCTTACCGGACCCTTGCCGACATAGCAAGTAGAAGGAAAATAACCAGACGGACTATAAGAAGCTCAGCATTGAAACCATCAACTGTAAAATCAATTACTGGAGATCAGAACTTGCATCAAACCCAGAAATATTCGAACACTCGATCAATTCCCATATGAGTAAAGCTATACTAAGTGTAGAATATAGTTGTACTTTAGTTAAAGTTGTTTCTGAACCTGAACCCAAAAATACACACTGAACTACTGCTTAAAGGCACAAGAGTGTTCAGATGTTAAGTTACACGATTTCGTTTATTCTTTTAGTCTTGGTTTTTATCCCTCGTTTATCTCCCATTTACAAAAGTGCATAACTCGTATTAATTTTAACTCCTCCTCATCAAATTAATAAAGATATCAAAGGGGCGGGGCCTCGGTTGTTACTGGTCAACCCAAATATGTTTTCGTACTATCAAAACTAGTTAATCCGTGAAGGATATGAGGTTCGGATTGTCCCAATATCCTCGAAAATAAACGTAAGGGAATGAAATGTTCATCTAAATGTTTCCTTCCTGTTACTGAAACCATTTGTGATGCGGCAACGCCGCCATTCCCCAGCATAACAGCTGTTTAACTTTATGAACGTCAAGTAAACGACGAAACTACAGAAATAAACAAAACAAACAAAAGTTTTAATGTGATTTTCCCGAAACCTGTGATCCTAAATTCCAATTACGATGTCCAGATAATACGGTGTGCGTAGTGTCCACAGTAATTCGATGGAATGTCTCCTTTATAAGGTAACTTTTTGGACACTATATAACCTCCAAACCTAGCTCTATGAAATACCCTTAATTTGTGTACAGAAAGATGAGTCAAAGAGCCTTGATTATTTACCTAAATAAACAAATATGTAACGTTGTCTTAAACGTAAAAATGACACGTTACAATCTTTACTTTAAGATCAGATGTTCATATAATAAGCGAACAAATAAATGTATTCAGGTTAACGGTGGCCATTTTGAACATTTATTGTAGATTTTTTTTCTATCTAAAAATTTGTTGCAATAAAGTGTGTATAATTTTAATAATTGGTTTTTATTTTTTTTTGTTTTTAATAATTATTTAATAATTAAAATAATATTCTGTTTAAAAACCTGCTTAGGTATACACCGAGGCACAAAAAAATACAATGATGATTTTAATGCAATGGTAGTGGTCCAAAGAACACCCTGTACATTGTACATCAAATTTTTCAACGGAATCGTCTTGCAAATTCCAGGAAAACCTATGTGCTGGTTAGTTTTTGCAAAAATATTAATTAGTAAAATGAATTGAAGAAAGTTTCATACATAAATTAGGCATATCACTCACAGGCAATAAAAACTTTAAATGCAAAAATTTTAAAAACCGTTGCTCTGAGCGACTTTAAAACAGTATAACTTTTTTACATAAAAAGGATGGAAAAACCATTATTTTACATAAAAACTGGTATACACCGAGGCACAAAAAAAAGTCACTGATTTTAATGCAATGCTAGTGGTCCAGGGAACACCCTGTATAACGTACATCAAAATTTTTAACGGAATCGTCTTGCCAATTTTAAAAAAACTTACACGCTGGTTATTTTTTGCAAAAATATTAATTAGTAAGAAAGTTATTAAAGAAAATCCAATTAAAAAAATAAAGTTTAACACCCTGTATCTCGGTTAGTACGAACTTCTGGACTAAGGTAAGTATGGCTAAATCGTAATATTTTGACCCAGGGAATTTACAGTTTAACTATGTACCATTAGTTCTGGGACACCCTGTATAAATAAAAAAGAACTAGATATTTTTTTTATAAAATAAGGTTGTAGTCTCAGAGACATGAAGTCTGGTAAAGTATGACTGATCTGTCACATCGCAATATTTTTTATGGTGGCTGGTAATCTTTGTTTTTTTTGCAAAGCTTGGTTAATGAGATATACCCACGCTTGTTCCACATGAGATGCACTCAAAATTTTGTCAAAACTGACATAAACGGATTTTACCTCACTATAAGTTGGGGACTCCACCATTACGAAAGGCAGCGTGGGTAGCCCATGTTTTTTTAAAATGTTTCTCCATTGTTCAATTACTTCCTCCACCCCCAAGTCAGTGCTGACCTGAAAAAGAAAATAAATTTTATATATTTGTGTAACGGGCGAGCGGTCATTATATATATTTATTTGATTATTTATTTAAGGCCACTACTTTATTTAGGTTTTATGTGAATATTTGGTAAGATAGAAACAGAGATAGAGTGGGACACAACACCAAGATGACACATGCGAGTCTTTCCTGGTGCGCTTCATCTGAAACAATGTAGATCTCTGGAAAAACAAAGTAGTTCTCGGGGCTGAATCCATGTTGGCGTTCTACAGTCTTGTTAGTACATGAGTAAGCTTACTTACCAATTCAAATCTTAAACCTCTAGACAACTGCTACTCGATTGGATGATATTTCTTTTTCACTATATTTCACTGTTTTGTTTTGATATGTACCTGATATGAACTGCCCATCAAAGTTATTTATATCAGGCCAATCTGAGATTAACTAAACTTCTTGACTTGATCTGAATTAGCTTTTTACCAATTTTTAGCTATAATACACTAACATACTCAGCTTGCTCTAACATTAAATAATCGATAGGTTGTTTATCAGATTTGTAGTTGTATTTTTAATTTTGTTGTTAAATAAAAAGATTGGTTTCTGGACTAGGCAAGTGTATATTTTAAAATAAAAAGATGAAAATATGAAAATATGACAAATTAAAAAACAATTAAAGAAAAATGTGATAATAAAGTTAATTATTTGACAAAATTAAACAAACAAAGCTAAATCATGTTTTATTCTAGGCAATTCTATTCCCACCCTGTTCTAAAATTTTTGGACTTTAAATAAAAATCCCAAGTTTAGGCAAAAACTTGATAAATTAATAAAAACCCACATTACCCATGTCTTAATCATATATATATATATATATATATATATATATATATATATATTTATCGGTTTCACAACGTTCTACGTCTTCCGATACCCAATCTCCACTCGTTTCTGTTTGCCCATAATTCATCATCTAGGCTTCTTATTCTTATTTCACTATCTATTCCTTCTCTCCAGCTTCTCCTCGGCCTTCCTCGTTTTTTTCGGCCAGTTGGTTTCCATTGTAATATTTGTTTAGGTAGTCTTCCATCATCCATTCTTTGTACATGTCCGTACCACACCAGTTGTTTTTTTCTTATAACATCCACTAGAGTACGTTCACCACTGTCATAATTTCTCTTATTCTTTGATTGGTAACTCTTTCTCTTTTTGATTTCCCTGCTGCTCTTCTCCAATAGTCCGTCTCCGCAGCGGAAAGCATTTTTTCTGTTCTATCTTTGATTGGCCATACAGCCGTATGTAATAATACTTTTAACAATGGTGTTATATATAAGCTCTTTGTTATGTTTTGATATACTCTGGTCCCAAATTATTCCATTTAATAAAGTTATTGCTTTTCTTCCTTGTAAGTTTCTATCTTTTATAGCTTTGTCTAGTGTTCCGTCAGCTGTAATTTTTAGACCCAAGTATTTATACTCATCACAGGACTGAATTCGCTGCCCATTATTTAAGATTAGATCCTGTTTCGTTCTACCAATACACATATACTCTGTCTTATTGATATTAACCTCTAGTCCCCACTTATTGTACTTTTCTATTAGTTTTCGTGTCATATATTCGAGGTCGTCATAATCCTGAGCCACCACTATCTAATCATCGGCGAAACATAAAGTATACAAGGTGGTTTCATCCAACGGAATTCCCATGTTTTGGCATTTTCTCTTCCAGACTTTAAGGACCTGTTCCAAATATATCTTGAAGAGCGTAGGCGAGATACAGCAACCTTGTTTAAGATCTTTATTTACTTGAAAGCCTTTGGTTAGTTTTGCTTTTATTTTAACTTTTGCCTTACTATTGCGGTATAACTCTTTGATGGCCTTAATTAGTTGTACGCTTATGTTTGTCTTTTCCAACGCTTTCCAAAGTAGATTTAGTGGTATACTATCATATGCCTTCTGCAAATCTACGTAAAGCAGATGGAGCTCTTGTCCGTATGCCATTTTCTTTTCAATAACTTGGGTTATTCAAAAGAGATGATCTGAAGTCGATCTACCCGCCCTGAAACCTGCTTGTTCTTCTGCCTCCATATCTTTATATTCGCTCTCCACTTTATTTCTTATTATTTTGCCATATATTCTGCTTAGCGTACTAGTTACAGATATACGTCTATAATTGTCACATATATCTTTCCTTCCTTTTTTGTGTATTGTGGATATATATGACGTTTTCCACTCAGTTGGTACTACATCTCCATTTAAATATCTTTGGAAAAGATTCCGCAATCTCCAAAACAATTCTTCAGTGCCATATTTAATAAGTTCAGCTGGGATATTTCAAGGTCCGGCAGATTTACCGCTTTTTAAGGTTTTGCACACGTTTTTGACCTCAGATATTGTGAGGGGTACTGGAGATCCCATCGTTCTAATGATATTGTCTCTTTCGTCTTCCTTGAATTCTGCTCTATCTTCAGTTAAAAGTTTTTTAAAATGCTCATCCCATTCTTTGTCTGGTATTGGTGAAATAATATCTCTGCATGTTTCTTTTTTGATCGATCTTATAGTTTTCCAGCTTTCGGTACTTCTCCTACCTCCTAAGTAAGAATCTATTTTCTGGCACTTTTGCGCCCACGAATGATTTTTCTTATCACTGATCATTCTTCTCACCTTTGATTGCGCGATTTTGTATTCTTCTCTGCTTCTATCTGTCTTTTGGGATAAGTATGTGTGATATAATTTCCTTTTTTCCTCTATTTCACTTTCAATCTCAGCATCCCACCAGTATGGTTTTGTTCTTTTAGGAGTTTCTTCCACTAATCCTAGTGCTTCTTTTGCAGCTTGATGGATGCTTAATGTGATACATTCGTATTCCTCATCTGGGGTTTCACCTGAACTTGAATTAAGTTTTTCGTTCAGTCTCTTTTTGTATAAGTTTTTTACGCTGTCATGTTCTAGGCTTAGTAGATTATATTGACAGTAATCAATTTCCTCATTCACTGTATCATCCAGATTTTGTTGATGGAGGCTTCGGCCTTGATAAGGAAAGAGAATTTTGGTCTCCAGAAAATAGTGATCACTTCCGCATGTTGATCCACGCTTTGTGCTGACATCTTGAATTTTTAGTTTTGTCTTTTGTTTAGTGATAAGATAATCAATGACGGATTTCAGGTTTTGTGAGGGTTTGGTCCAGGTATATTTGTGTATTTTCTTATGTTGGAAAAAACCGTTTTGGATTTTTAGGTCTAATTGCTCACATACTGTGATAAGCCGGTTTCCATTGTCATTAACAACATCTTCTCCATATTGGCCAACTGTCAGATCATTTACTCTGTTACCTGTTCTACTATGTAAATCTCCCAATATTACAATTTCTCTAGATGTACTTACTGCTGATATTTCATTGTGGATTTCTTCAAAAAAATTGTCTTTCACGGCTACATATGCATCGTCATTCCTTTTATTGTTATATTCATTCTTCTTAGCCGTTCATTTACTGCTTCCCAGTTGGTGATAAATTTTCTAAATCTTTTGTTGACCAACATAGATACTCCTTGTTGAGCATGTTTTTCTTTTGCCACTCCGCTATAGAAATGGTCATACTGTCCTAGGTTTTTAGATTCTTTTCCTTTCTTCTTCGTTTCTGTTAGAACAGCAAGGTCAACCTTCATTCTGCTGCACTCATGTTTCATTTTTTTTTACATGTTTTCACTTTTTGACTCATTCCTTGTATGTTCCGTGTACCAAAAATCATATTCCTGTTTCTTTGCTTGGTTCGTCTTAGGTTTTTCATTTCTTTCCGAGGCGTTTGATTGGGTTTTGTCTTAATCAACTGATTTAAAACCCATTTTGATCCCAAAATAGTTTCCCACAAATCAAAAGAAAATACACAGAATTGTCTAAAATTATCCAAGTTTGTCAAATATAGAAAGGGTTGAGGCAGTGTAATAATTGATACTTGACATTACTTACAAAAGTTAAAGTTTGAAAACACGGCGCACGCGCTGATATTTTAAAACCCGACTGACTTTTCAAAACTCTAAGACGGAACTAAATTTTAACTTTACAACTTGAAAAAAAATATATAAAATATTTCTCGGTCTATATATATCTGTCACTAAATCCGAAAACATTAAGAAAATTATAAATCAATAGACAAGGGCCTTGTGGTCTGGGTTTTAGTTGCCACTTAAAATTTTTAAAGCTTAAGGGTGTTTAAAGTGTGGCATTTTTTGACGATATATTTTTCCTAAAATCACAAAGATTATGTCAAAATTACAAGAGCTAATTCTTGGTATTAAGACTGTGAAATATGTGAAACACATGTTGTTCTGCGATGGGAAAAAAACTCTAGTCGATCTTATATTATATTTAAAGAAATAGACCTTAAATAAAAAAGGTGAGAAATATTCAAAATAAAATATGGGAAATTCTGTTACATATTTACCTCCCTTCTTCGAAAAAGTGATTAATTTTTTTAAAAATATCAATTATTTTGAAAATAAAATTCATCACGTCAAACAATTACTTATGGCCTTACAAGTTTTAAATCTACACTTAAAATATTTATTCATCAGAACGCACAGTTCTTAAACATCATTTGGCTTGGATAGTTCTTTCATACACTCGGGATTATGACACACTTTGAGATAAAGTTTTTGTTCAGAGTCTTCAGCTAACGGAGCTGATGGTACCGACGACGTTAGTGGAAGAAGGGTTCGCGGACCGGTTTCACCCATCTCGACATTTTCGCGTTCGCCCATTTCACGTTCTACTTCACTCTTCATGAACTCGCGATATAGTTTGTACACGTACCTGTGGGTTAGTGCATTCCACAGGCTTGCCCAAAGGCAACGTTTGCGCTTTGGGTGTTCTTTCGCGACGCGGTTGATAGTAAAATAGTTCATTACCACTGTTGCAAAATAACTGATTAGGTGGATAACTGCAATAAGAAATCCAAAAATTGAAAATAAGTTTCCCATATAGGATAAGAAACCCCATACTTCGGTTGCTGCTGTTATTGCTATATTTTTGATTTCTTGGTCATTAAAAATATTGGGTACATATAGTTTCTGATCTTGCATTGATCTTCCAGTGATACGTCTGGCTATTTCATTGGTAACGGCTTTTTTCTCATTAGGAAACAATAAAGATGTCTGAAATTTATACATTTCCTCCGTTGTATAAACTCCATGTGATGATATGGGTGAGATTCTGGAAAGAGTTATAGTATCTTCTTCAACATTCGCATCAGGCACTAATGCGAGCTCTGCTCTTCTGAGTTCTGGTGACAACTCAACCCAATTACCTTCTAAGTAAAATGTTGCTGGTAATAGTCCTTGACAATCTATTTCTGTTCCATATTCGGAGATTATATGGGTAACAGGCGTTCTAAACATAGACTTGTTTTGATGAATGATTGGCAATTCTTGATAGCAAGATTTGGTGCGTCTAAAATCAACAATCACCGGCTTACATTTTGCAATGTAAAGGACTTCTCCCATAACTCTACCAATAAATCCAGAATTTTCTTTAATTAAATTTCCAATAAGTTCTAGGGATTGATGTGCTAATACAATTCGATTGGCTAAGATGGCTTCTCTGAATTCAGCCATTTGCTTTTTGACAGCGATTTCTAAAAATAATAACTTACTTAAAACTTGAGCCATTAGATCGGTGTTTTGAGTTAATAGGAAAGATTTTCTATAATAAAATCCCAATTCATCTTCAAATATTATGAGCAGTCTGTTTTGTTCGGTTTGCCAAGCTCTTTGGTGACAAAGCTCTTCAGGTTTTGTTAATTTTAGTGCAAAGACAATATCTTCAGCATCCACAATGATGTATCTAATGATTGGTTCTTGGCTTACAGTTAGTATGATCGTATTTCCTTCCCATAAGACATCAACTCCTTGGGTGTGACATACTTCTTTATGATCTTGTTCCCAAACAACTTCTCCAACTTGATCATCAAAGCAGTAGCCATCGTTGTAATGACAAACTGTGCCAGTTTTTAAATGAATTACATTTCTTTCTACATTTGCAGTTGTTTCATAATCTGACAATTTAATTTTTATGGCTGCTGAAACGATTACATTTCGTAAACAGTGTCTCCAATTGAGTAACTTACTCCGTTACACGAACCATGTGACTTGGTCTGTCCTTGAATTGTGGTTGAAACTTCTGTCGTGCCATTTAACAACAGTTGAGTTATAGTACCTGCACCAATCCCCTTAAGGTTCACTGCTCGGAATTTATGTGCTTTAAGACAACCATCACGGTTTAATGTTTGAACCGTTTTAACAAGTCCTCCAGGAACTGCACTAGTATGAGAAAACATTCCACATCTTTGAACTAGTTGTTGCAACATTACTAGGCAGTTATACGTATGTACTGATACATGTTCTCGTTTCTGTACGAGCTGGATTCGGCGTGAGACAGATAAGGTGGCATTCTTCGGATCTTTGCATGGCACTACGCCTAACAGCGACAGCTTGGTCAGTTCGGTCGTCTTGTCCTGGCAGTCGTACACTATAATGTCTGCGCTCGTCATGGTTGATAGTTGGGAAATGGCACAAAGGATGGCGAAAATGGCAAAAGTCATCTTCTGTAATAAAGAAAATCTCGCAAGTGCGGATTAAGGTAAAAACACAATAAAATGAGGGCAAAAGGAAAAAGAAACAAAATTTTAGTTAAACAAAGTAATTTGTTTAAACAATAAGGGTGGGCAATTGAAATGTTTTGCTTTCGCGCACGCAAAACAAAGAAAAAGGGGACAAGAACTTGTTTCTTCTTTTAAATTTTTGTTTTAGGGAAGCTTATAAAAATTTAAATGCCTGAATCCCGGATCCACTTTTCGTCTGGAACTGGTCCTTGACTGCGAGTGTATCTACGGAACTCAGTAGCGAGTGCTGAGCTAAGGCTGGTTGAGGGGCCTTGAGGTGATTCTTTTGAAGGTGAGGGCTCAGGAAGCTGCGGAGAAGGTGTGACTTTGGAATCTCCGGAACTTCTGGAATGAGAATGGCCGCTGGAGACAGTCCTCGAACTAGGGCTTGATTGACTGCACTTGGTTGTGCTGGCTGAATTTGAATGTGTAGTCGAAAGAACTTCTCCAACTATGGTCTTTTCATTAGTAGAGGAAGAGTCATTTGATAGGGTTAAAGGTAATGTGTGAGCGTCGGAGTTATTTAGTTCCCTATCATGCAAACTAGTTTTATTACTTACTTCACACTTTCTTGCAGTTAAAATGTCTTTTGCAATCGGCAAGTTAATTTCTACACTACTAGTACTACTACTTACTGATTTCTTACTTAACGTATTGTTTTTATTTGAAGCTGCTTTTTCCATTAAGTTTGTTTTTATTTCACTATGGTTATCCTTTCTCTGATCTTCACTTGATGTATGTAAAAACTCGTATCCCTTCTCGATCTCAAGTGGTGTGTTACCTAGCTTAAATTTTTCTAAATTAGAAGCTAAACATGGCTTAATTCTATTTACATGTACTTTTTGCGTCTTAATCGTGGCATTTACGTTTTTAAGATCTAAAATCCTATAGGGTCCTGACCACATTTTTGCTAATTTCTTCGTAATACCTTGCTTTATTCCTTGTTCCAATAAATAAACTTTTTCTCCTACTTTAAATTTATGTGGTTTTGTTGTTTTATTAAAATGTTCGTGAACTTTGCTAGTATTTTTTTCTATATTATACAGGGCATTTTGATGTGTGATTTTCATCCGTTGCAAAAACTCTGATACGTAGTTTTCATGCGTATCATATCTTATTTTCATTGGTCTAAATAAATCATCAAATGGATAATCCATATCTCTACCATATAGTAGGAAGAATGGACTCTCTTCTGTTGTAGAATGAGTCATTGAGCTGTATGCAGCGAGAGCATAGGGTAGCCAGATATCCCAATATCTCTGATCTGGACTTATGTAGTGACTCAACATGTCTTTAAGTGTTCTATGGAATCTTTCAAAAGCCCCATTGGTTTGAGGTATGTACGCTGTAGTTTTTAGATGGTTGATTCTTAGTACTTCGCAAATTTTTTCCATTAATCTACTTGTAAAATTAGTACCTAAATCAGTAAGCAACTGTTTTGGTGTTCCATGTCTTAGGATAATTCCTTGGATAAAAGTTCTAGCTACTGTATCAGCAGTTTGATCTTTCATTGGAAACGCTTCTACGTACTTCGTCAAAAAATCTTGTACAGTGAGAATATATTTATTCCCTAAATCTGTAATTGGTAATGAACCTACAACATCCATAGCTATTCTATAAAATGGTCTTGTTGGAGTCTTAAATTTTTGAAGCGGTGCTGGTCTTAAATGTGGCGAAGTTTTTCTTTGAGCGCACGAAATACATGCATTCACATAAAGTTTTATGTCGCTGCACATTCCTTGCCAATAAAATATCTTTTTAATTCTCTCATAAGTATTGTCGCAACCTACATGCCCTGAGAGTGGCAGATCATGATAAATTTCCATAATACTGTCATCAATAGTCCATTGTCCGGACTTTTTGTAAACAATTCCATCTTCATCTGCGTAAAAGTTTGTTGTTTCTCCTGATATAATTTTGTTTAAAATTATTAACACATCTGGATCTTTTCTTTGCAACTTTTTTATCTTTTCTCGACTCCATATAGGATCTAATTCGTTAACATTTCCTAGGTAACGTATTGTAGTTTCTTGGGTTGTTTTTATCCTAGATAATGCATCGACATTGGAGTGGTTCTTTCCAGGTCTATATTCAATCTCAAAAGTATACTCTGATAATGCTAAAGACCATGTCATTAATCTATTATTTGGTTCTTTAACACTCATTAGCCACTTCAGAGGTTGGTGATCTGTATAAACAGAAAATTCGACTCCATAGAGATAACATCGAAATTGTTTTATACCCCATAATAGTCCTAGACACTCTCTTTCCGTAGTTGAATAATTTCTTTCTGCTGTATTTAGTTGACGACTTGCATAGCCAACTGGAAGTTCTTTTTTATCGTAAATTTGGCTTAAAATGGCTCCTAATGCAAATCCTGATGCATCTGTTGATAAACAAAAACGTTTTGAAAAATCTGGATATTTTAAGATTGGTTCGTTGATTAATGCAGACTTTAATTCTTGGAAAGCCTTCTGGTTTTCTTCTTTCCACAAATATGGAGTATTCTTTTTTGTGAGGCTAGTTAAAGGTATTGCGATTTTTGCAAAGTTTGGTATAAACCTTCTATAGTACGATACCAAACCTAAGAAAGATCTTATTTTTGTTATATTTTTTGGTATTGGAAATTCTTTAACTGCCTTAATTTTTCCTTCTCTCTGGTCTGGTCTTATTCCAGTTTCTCTTTTCAGAAAGACACATTTTTCTGGATTTAAAGTCCTGCTTTTTTTATTCTGTCAAATATGGACTTAAACTCGAACTCGAACACTGTTTTAAGAGAAACAAATTATGTCATCTTGAAAAACAAAACAATGACTTCCGGTTAATCCTGATAAAATTGCGTTCATCAATCTTTAATATGGAAATGGCGAATTAACTAATCCAAATGGCATTCTAATGCATCCATAATGTCCCCAAGGAACTGAAAACGCAGTCTTTTTTCGATCTTCTGGAGCAACTTCTACTTGCCAGAAGCCTTTTGTCATATCCAATGTTGTAAAAACTTGTTGGTTTCTTGTATATTTGGAATGGAAAAATAATCTCTCCGTGTTCCTTTGTTAAGAGCTCTAAAATCTATACAGAACCTATATTTATTTTCTCCATTTTTATTAGTTTTTTTCACTAAAACAACTGGTGCACTCCATGCTGATATGGATGGCTGTATAATCTTGTTTTTAAGCATTTTGTCAATTTGTTCACGTAAAATTTCTTGTTGTTTAAAAGGAACCCGGTAAGGTGCACGTACAATAGGTGGTGAATTATAAGTTTCTATTTTATGCTGCACTAAAGTCGTCTCCTTTAACGGCTTGTCTCCTAGGTGAAAAATATCTTTGTATTTCTCTAAAAATGACTAGGTTTATCACGAGTGAAGCTTTCTACCAAATCTTCTGTCATATCTGCTAAGTTAGATATAGGAGTATTTTTTGGAAGAAACTGAGGTGTTGGAAAAACATTTAAAATTCGTACAACCACGTTCCTTTGCAGTTCTTCTGGGCTTGGAATAGTTACTATCCAACTAGCACACAACATTCCCATTGGAAGTTGTAAAGGTTCTACGATTCTATTGCCAGCAGGGATACGTCTATCAACTGAGGCTAGAATATCGCAGCCGCTGAAAGGGGGTATCTCCAGGAATTCTCGTAGACGTGTAACAGACGCATTCGCTCTAACTATTTGTTTATCTCTTGAAAACGGCTTTTTTCCATCCTTTTCGTTATACGTATTATTTGGGCTAATGTGTAACCAATCAAGGATTTTTTCCCTTGTTACGGACTAGCAAACTGGTATTATTACTCTTTTCTGAGCAATCCATCAAATTGAGATCTCTCATCGGCTTCATACTGTTCCCACTGTAAATACTTATATTTTCATTATTAGTGTCTATAAGGAAAACTTCCTTATCAGTTAGGAGCTTCTGATCTTTTGACTTTACTTCCCCTGTTTTATCTAATGTCGCTTCTAGCCGACAAAATTTTGAAAGATTAGCTGCAGATGGTTGAATGACGTTTTCATCCGGTAGTTTAACCATTTTAGAGTTACTGTTTTCTGTAACTCCATGACTCCAATTTGGCAAAACATCTGTCATGGCTATATTACAACCATTGATTACAAATAAATTGTTTCTAAAATCTATAGTTGGCAAAACTCTTGATATAAAATCCATACCTAATAAACCTTGTGAAGGAAAACTTAAATCATCTTCACAAATTGCGCATTTCTGCTGAATGTCTCCTGATTGTAATTGAAATAGAACAAAAGTCAAACCGTATTTATTAATTAAATTTCCTGAAATGTCTGTTATATTTGTTGGACATTCATTTATGATTGGTAAGTTTAATCTTTTGACTAAACCGATTTTAATGAGCGAAACTGCGGTTCCTGTATCTAATAGCCATTTTGAAGGTTGATTTTGTATATAAAGCTCAATAAATCTTACTCGTTCAGTTAGTAATCTAATAACAATTGTTGACTTTTGAGATTTTTCAACGTTGACATTTGTAATGTTTTCATCTATGGTTTGGGCTTTGGAGGTTGGCGCTTGGAGTTTAAAGACCCGGGAGGACAAACTTCTCCGATTTTACCACAGTGAAAGCAAAACAATTTTTGATTGCTAAAACAAGTTAGCTTGCTATGTCCTTTTTCTCTACATCTATAGCATCGGTTCACCATATAAGGATATTCTTTTGGAGGTTGTCTGACTCCATTATTTGAATAGGGCTACTACGGTTGTGAGTAAAACCTCGGTTTTGTTGATATCCACCGTTTGGTTGATATCTTGCACTTTGTTGATTAAATGTAGGGTTTTGTTGATATCTCTCATAACCTCTTTGATTAAATTGAAAATTGCCACGAGTTGGTTGAAAACCACCTCTTTGATTAAATCCGCCGCGGCTTGGTTGAAAACCTTTGAAATATGGTCTTGGATTAGGCACGTTTTGATAATGTTCTTCTGGTGATTGATTAAAATCTCTTCGAGCAAATAAGTACTTTTGATTGGGCAAATCTTCCCTTTTTGATGAAAAATATCTTATTGTTTCCTCAGGTTGTTGCCTACTGATTGATGGATAACTTGGTCGTTCTGATGTAGACACTTTTCTTATCGATATTATGTCGTACTTAGTTTCTTTGATTAGTCTAGCTACTTTTTGTTCACTAATGAGTGCTTGTTCTAGACATTCCTCAAGGTCATAAAATTCTCCTGTGGCTAAAACATCGTTGGCCACTTTGGTATCTATGCCTTGGAAAAATTGTTCTACCAATAGTAGATTTCTATGATATAGTTGTTGTGCCGTCATGGTATCTATCGGGAAAAATTTATTCGCAATTATTTGTAATCTTTGAACATACTCTCCTAGAGATTCCAGTGGCTTACGAATACACGATCCTAATTCTCTTTTTCCTTCTGACATTGGAATTTTTCTGCCAAATACTTTCTGTAAGTAGTTTCTCATTTCAAACATATTTCTTGGTCTTTGGCTTGGAAGCAACGAGCTATAATACATCTTAACTTTCTCTCTAAACTTGGACTCACAGATTTTGACCATATCTTCCTGACTCCATTTGTGTTGTCTTCCTAAGTTTTCTATGGCATCCAAAAATAAGTCAAAATCTGGACCTCCAGTGTAATTTTCTAATAATGTCATATCTTATGACATTTTCCGCAAATAGAAGTTTAGCTCAGCTAATTGTTCATTTTCTAATAGTGAAGTTCTTTTGGGCGGGGCATCATGCCTGTTTGTGAGAACTGTGGCTCATCATATCTATTATAATATTCTTGAGGCTGAGAAAATTGAGTTGGCCTTCTTAAGTTTTGAGCGAAATTTTGGGATTCATCCACGAACTGGGATTGAAATTGAGCTGAACTTTGTGGTTCACTTCTCATCTGTTGTTGAGTCTCGGAGGTTATCTGTTGCCGTTGAAAATATGCTGCTACTGCTGCAGCTAAATCCGCATTTGTAAAGGTGACTTGACCATTATTCTGAGTAAATAAATTACCTACAGGTTGTGTTCGCAGTTGTGTATTGCACACCTGTGACGGTTGTTGTTGAGATATTTACTCCGCCGCCGTTAGTTTCTTGATTGACCGATGTTACAGGGGGATCGATTAAATTAGTGTTATTTTGATCTTTTTTAGACATTTTTGTTTAGTTTAGTTTTAATTAGGTTGCAATATTAGGAGAACGACAATACTTACTAAAAAACTATAGACCAAGTATAAAATATAATTATAAGGTACCTGAAGCAACCCTCTCGAGTTGGAAAGGAAATCAAACGTCACTGGTATACCAAGTACTCCTTTCAATATACAAGGTATAATTAGAGCAAATTCCGACTTGACACGCAATCCTTTTTTTTAAACTTATTTTTCTTTAAAAATAAAAAATATGATTCAAAGCGACACGAGATAAAAAAAATAATAATTACCAGAGTAACACTACTGTTTAGGGTTTACTCTACTGTGCTCCTTTCTTCTTACACCTCTGGTAATTTCTTTTCGTCTATTGTTTTTCAAATACAAACCATGCATATAAATATACAATCCAACACTATCCAATTGTCATAACCGTAAGCACAAAATTGAGACGCTACATGTAAAGTTAATTCACTAATATCTTAAATATTTAAACTAATTAATGCTATTATAATAACTAGCGAACGATTAAAACTATTTTGCTTAGCAAAAATTACTACTAACTTAATGTTATTTCATTATTAAATGCATAAAACAAAACTTAAGTTAAAAATAAACCCACTAACAGCTAAAAATGAAAGTCTCTGCGTGTATGGAAGAGGATAGGAATACTTCGGAAAAATGCTTCCTTTTGTTCCAAAAAGGATTTGATAGCATTATTTCCTTCAATACTCCAAAGATGCGTCCTGTAAAAATAATATTTGAGGGATCCAATGAACTATTGATCTATTTCAGTATATATGTTATATACAAATACATCAATATGTCACAACACTAATCTTGCGTAACCTTGCCTTACTTCTAAAAAATGGTGCTAAATGAAAATTTACTCATCAGCAAAACACAAAAATAATACAAGAAAACTTGAGATAAATTTATTAAATTTTGCTAAGTTTTTTCCAACTAAAGATAAGTCATGAACCTAAAGAAAACTTTTTTATACACTAGTAGGGAATACACTATGTAGCATTTATTTTATTTTAATCATTAACTTATGACTATCACTAGAAAAGAACTACACTCAGCACGAGCATTTCCAAAGAATCTTATCTTATCTTCATTTCTTAATAATACTTTTACATAAAAAAACTACTTAAGAATCTTCAAAACACTAAAACTGTTTTATATTATGTAATAAAACATAGACATAGACTTATAATATAGATAGATGGAAAATACATAAACATATAATAGTCATGATGATAACCAAAACAATTATATTTTTGAGATAAAATGGATTGATGTTACGTCTGATAAGTTCTAAATAATCTAAATGGCTATATAATTATTGTTTTATAGCAACATTTAACTAGGCTACTTTGTTATAAACAAATATCATTCATGTGATTCTTAGATTATGATTGTCGATAAGACTATAATAACAGTTATTCCGTTCTTTATAAAGCTTGTTAAAAAGACTACAAGGTATAATTTATGAAACTTATTTTGTTGATGCAAACTACTGAGACGATTCTCATGAATGATGAAATCATAATTTTTTTATCAAAATTATTCCAAAGATTTATCTTGATTTTTAAAAGTTATAGCCAAAAATTGTACTTGCAAAACACTTAATTAGGAAATTAGCTATTTAATAATCAATAGATAAAATAAGTAAAAAGAATAAAGGTTACACTTCAGTCACTTGGCATACTATTTTCGCACTTAGACTACATATACAGGTTTACGGTGCTCCTAAAGAAGAATAGTGTCTAAAGAAAGAAAAATGATCATAGACAACTTATTTAGAGAATAGTGAAATCTTTAACTAGATTCTCTGTCTAGCGTAGACTAAATATGATACTAGATAGCAAACAATACAAAATAAGATCTGCAGTTACATAGTTTTTTATTAAGTAAAAATTAATTTTTCAATCTCAGATCATAGATATCTATTACTTTTAACAGCATGTAATTTATTTAACGCCTATTATATTATTTTTGTTAAGTTCATTATTATTTTATATATTATTAATATTTTATTTATTATTGCAAAACATTGCTTGTGCATTTCAAACATATGTAAAACGATCAAATAAGAAATCAAATTTAATAAAACACATTTATGTCTATTGCAAAGGGTAAGTAGAAGATGAAGTCTAAGAAGAAGAATAATATATATTCTCTCTGGTTTCACATAGCAAGTTTCCAAAACTGGCTATAGGTTTTCTTAGTTGATATTTTTAGGCTTAGGATATCATGGGATTTACTGAGCCGATTTTAATGATAGATATTTGTCGAAAAGTTGATGTTAAAATAGTGCTTGTTTTTTTTTAATGTTTATCAAGTTCTGATTTATGCTAGGTTTTTTTTAAAGAAAAATTTGCTATATTATTTAATTTATAAAGGAAATAACCCTTTATATTTCGATTTTAAGGGTCAAAAAGCATTGAAGTTAATAAATTAGACGTATTTTCATTTACATAATATATCGTTAGTTTTAAAAGAAATATGTTTTTCTTCTTTTATGTTTTTAGGAGATATTTTGATGATTAGAGTTTACAAATCATTTTGGAGTTAAACACAAGGTTGATTACCTAAAAGTAAAACTTTGCAGAAAAAGTTTCTTCAGAAAAATTACCTTGTTTCCTCCATTAGAATAACATTTAGGCAGTGGGGTAGAATAATATTTAGGTTTAAGTTTTATGACCTTTTCTAGTTAGATCAGATTCGATTATAGTTAAGCATATCAAAAGAAATTATCGATAAATAGTTAGATTGGTTAAGGTTAGGTTAACAGTAGTTACCAATTTAACCATTTTTATTGAAATTAAGAATGTGTTGATTTTTTTTTCGTTTGTTAATGTTGTGTTATTCAAAAAAAATTTTTTTAAAAGATCTTAGTGTCTTTATTAGGACATTATTAATGATTTGTTATAAAACAAATTGAAAATTAATTTAGGTTTTTTTTTTCATCTTTAATTTATTACTTTTTTTAGAAATTGTTAATATTTAAAGAAAAAGAAAACTTAAGCAAAAGAAAAGGTTTTGATGATTTTTGGGTTATATTATCATGAGTGGATTTTTATCAAGGAAGTCATGTCCTCTTCTATGAATTCTCTTAAAAGTTAATGTTTATTCTGTTTACTGAAATTACAAGACTTTTCTCTTATTTATAGTTAATTAATAGCTTATACATTTTTGCTTATTTTCAGCTAAATATTACATTTTGGGTGGTTTATTTAATTAAAAATGTTATATCTTTAAAGAATTTTTGATTACTGTTAAAGGATTAAGATTAAAGGCATGTACGATTTTGTTTTTCCAAGTTTAAACATGTTTTAAATATATTTCAGTTTAGTCATTTAACAAATATTAATAATAATAAGTTTATTTTATGATGCTTTTATATATTTGTTGGCTTAAATGTTCCATGATAATGCATTGGTTACCAGGCAGTGTTGTACTAGTTAATTTACATTAAGATAGATAGTTTTTGAGTTATCAATATTATCATATTGCATAGATAATTTTGGTCACAAATTACGTGTGTTCCCAAAAAATAACAATAGCACCAAAGATGGTGCAAAATTAAATTTCAAATGTTATCAATACAGTATTATCATTATTGAATAGTAATGATGATATCCAAACTTATTATACTTAAAGCAAGCAAAAATATCTGATTTAAAATGTAGAGTTTGGTTTGTTTCCTACCTTTCAATAAAGGTAAAGTGTATTACCTTAGTGTATTTAATAACTTAGATTTTTAGCTCACACTACTACTATAAGTAGTGTGAGCTATGGTGATGGTAATTTTTTCGAGAAAAAAAAAGTTGCTCCGATTTCAAAAATTTTTATATATCTTTGCGTTTCAGATGATTTTGAAACTTTTTTGTTTTGCTGTCTGTCTGTCTGTCTGTCTGTCTGTATGTCTGTCCAACCCGCATAACTCAAAAACCGCTTGTCCGATTTTAATGAAATTTGGTACCTAAGTTGGGTCTTGAACAAAATCCACCGAACGCAAGCCAAATAAAAGGGTGGGGGTTGATTCCAAAAATTAGAGTTTATGTGAAAATATGGCGTGTGTGATATCAAACGAAAGGTAATTAAGTCTGGAGTTAAAAAAAATTAATTTTAGTTTATTTTTAAAAAAAGGGTGGGGGTAGATGTCAAAAATTAGAGTTTAAGTGAAAATATGGCGTGTGTGATATCAAACGAAAGGTAATTGAGTCTGGAGTTAAACAAAATACATTTTAGTTTTTTTTAAAAGGGTGGGGGGTAGACTCCAAAAATTTGAGTTTAAGTCATAACATGGCTTGTGTGGTATCAAACGAAAGGTAATTGAGTCTGGAGTTGAAAAAAATATATTTCAGTTTTTGATTATATTAGCTCACACTATAACTATAGTACCTAGTGTGAGCTTAGGTGCCCATAGATTGGCAGAGTATTTTTAATGAAAAGTGAGGAGGTAGTAAGTAGGAAAGACTACTTCAAAGCAAAGGATTAGAGGATTAATAATGCAAACAAGTTTTAAAGGTTAAGAAAGTAATGTTTTTTGTTTGTATTTATTTATTTTAGGAATCAGGCGAAAAATACCAGATTAAGTTATTTTTTATTTTTATTTTTAATCGATATTAAAGATTTTGTCCTAATAGTTATACGAACAACAAAAATAATTGTCAAACATATAGTACTATACTATTTTAAGACAAGCTTATATTCTAGTATTAGACGTTTAGAACAAGGTTAGGTTAGGTTTGGCATGGTTAGCTTAAGTTAGGTTAGGTTAGGTAAGATTTGGTTTGGGCATAACCCTTAGAAGTAAATGTCGAATTTTAAGACTGTGGAGTTAAAAAGTAAGATTAAATAATTCATTAATAGGTTAGCCATGGTTGGGTTAGATCAGAAGTGATAATAGCCTAGAAGTGTATTACCTCTAAATACTTCAATAATGTCACAGAAAAACTTACGATAGAGATGATACTTGGCACATACTTAGGTATTGTGCTTAGTCTAATTACGTACATTTCCTTAGTTATAGCAAAAATATTCTTATATCAATTTTGGCAAGATTTGGTGATTTCTAAAATAGGATTTCAAAGATATGTAATACAATGATCTTATTATTAAAATAGGAAGTAGTTGATGGTGTCCATTTTAAATCTTAAACAACAGTTTTGCAATTTTGTTTTATCTTTTAAATACTATAGCTGGTTCTTTTCTATACCTGCTCCAGAATGAGTCAGAGAGCTTAAAATTTCTAAAGTAGTTTCTTACAAGAACATCGTTAGTATCTGATTCAACTACAAAGTTAAACAGTCGTAAGTAGGGGATGGTGGGGAAATATCGATCACTTAAGATTATATACTTTTGATTTTTAATAAATGACAAAGCCGCATATTAGCGACGCTGTCATTTTTTTTCCAGTTTTACAGATATGTAGATGATCGTTTTTACCCGCTGAACGATATTACCCTCCGTTTCCTTACATTTAAATCAAGAAAGAAATATATACCTACTTAAAATACTGACATTCGATTACGATGGGAATCAAATGATTCGATTAATAATATATTTCAAAAAAAGTCACAGGATGTTTTACACATAACATTCATCATAGAATCACATGAAATACAATACTATCGAGAAAAAAAGAATATTGAATACCTATACCTATTTTCCAAAGCAAAACCTAATAAAACTTATAGATAAGGCAAGACTCTGCAATTTTCAATACTACCTACTTGTTTATTTTTTTAATAAAATATTTATAGCAATGCTTATTTTTTTTTCGATTTCTCTTTTAACTTTTTGTGATGGTACCTAAATACTTAACGGTTGTGTCTTATATTAATTAATTTCTGGAATTAATTAATTTCTGGCATAAATCTTATACAGGGCATAAAATTAGCTAGAATTTCGTCCTTTAATGGAATTTTTGTGGTTTTAGTATTTTGTAACTTTGCAATTAAGTAAAATCAGCTAAAATAAAATAAAATATTATAATACAACAAGGTTCGGTTTTAGTTAAATCAGCTAAAAGAAAATAAAATAACAATTTATATAGAGCGATATATTATATATGCGTTTATATATATGCTATAAAGGTAATCAATAGGTTCATTCATACTTTGCTAAAAGTGACGATAAAGCTACGTTTGCGCTAACGCAAAATAACGGTAACGTTAACATCATCATTGGGTCAAAATTAATGTGTGATAATTTTTTTACGCTATTACAAATTATTTGCGCTAATTAGATATAAATAATTACAAAACTGTGTGTAGCAACTGAGATCATCACAAAGGTAAAGTAATCAAACAAATTTGGCGATTTAAAAAAAAACAGAAAATATAGGATAAGACTCTAGTAGATATATATAGAGTATTTTATTGCGCAAGAAGGGTCAATTTCCAATATCCGTCAAAAGAAGGAACGGTACCTAAATCGGGTGATATTTTCAGGCAGAGAGTTAATTAGGCGTGTTTTCCAGAATTCTGCTTCGCTATTGGCGCACATCTACTGAGCTCAACAGTTTAGTCGGCTACCGAAAGGGCTTAGATTTTACAAGGGGTAATAATTAAAGGGTAATTTAATGGTTTACTGGTAGAATTGTACCCAAAATAAAGGTTTTTTCGTTTATGCAAATTTCCATTTCGTACCGTAATAAAATGATTTAATGCAAATGGTTTCTCACCGCTTATAATAATAAATAGGTAGTAGGGAAAAATCATCCATGTTATTGAGTGTCGAAAGTTAATTTAACGTCTTTTTGAATTAACTTAATGGACAATCGGCAATTATTAATTTTCTACCAATTTTAGATTTTTATAATCTCTATCTGTTGAAATAATACATGTAAATTAAGGTCAAAAATCATTAATTCAACTAACAACTTTACTAACTAAATAAAAATTTAGCTAGGGTTCCGAATTAAAATTTTGCTGATCCGTCTACCAATTTTAAAAACAGCAATGTAGTAGCGCAAAGCAGTAGCTTATAGAGCGCTATATATTATCTTTCTTATCTTATTAACTATTATTTTGTTAGTGCTGAAAGAAATACACACTACATGCAAAAATTAATTTTTACGCTTTAGCGTCTTCTTGAATTTCTAGAAGTAAACTTCTAGGTGATATCTGGTAGTTTTTAGATGACTTTAATTTCTGTCTTAACCCGTTTTTTTTTTCACTCTTTAGCGGCTTCTATGTGTTGTACCAATTTATTATCACTCATCTCGTTTTATAATGTAAATTTTTTTTCAAAAAGAAATAATAAAAAAAAAACAAAAATACTTGATTGAGTTCAGTTAGCAGTATAACCAAACTTTTCCTAGGTGCTTTTAATTTTAAAATTGAGAGTTAGCAGTAAAACTTCTTCAAATTGGACCAAAATAACCTCTAAGATCGATTTGATACCAATGTTTAATACCAAAGTTTAATAAATCAAAAGGAATACCAACTTTTTAAGTTTACCTATTAAAAAAAATAGTACCGACGTTTTACATTCAAGATTTTACTAAAAAAAAAAAGAGAAATTTACCAAAGTTTTGAATTTACCTACAAAAATTATTAATCTAAGTAATCTGTTTTTTACCAACGGTTTAAGTTTACTAAACAAAAAACTAAATAAAAGTAAAAATTAAAAACAGCTTCTACCAATGTTTAATATTGAACTATACACTAAAAAAAATAAACTGGAATCTACCAACGTTTTATTTGCCATTTCTCTGTGAAACACAGGCTCCCAATTTGTTAATAAAGTTAGCAGTATAACATTTATTATGATTCTGACAAACTAAAACACCCCAGCTGTATTGACAACCAATTTGTAACGGGCGAGCGGTCATTATATATATTTATTTGATTATTTTATTAAGGCAACTACTTTATTTAGGTTTTATGTGAATATTTGGTAAGATAGTAATACCCAATAGAAACAGAGATAGAGTGGGACACAACACCAAGATGACACATGCGAGTCTTTCCTGGTGCGCTTCATCTGAAACAATGTAGATCTCTGGAAAAACAAAGTAGTTCTCGGGGCTGAATCCATGTTGACTGTAGAGTCTTGTTAGTACATGAGTAAGCTTACTTACCAATTCAAATCTTAAACCTCTAGACAACTGCTACTCGATTGGATGATATTTCTTTTTCACTATATTTCACTGTTTTGTTTTGATATGTATCTGATATGAACTGCCCATCAAAGTTATTTATATGAGGCCAATCTGAGATTAACTAAACTTCTTGACTTGATCTGAATTAGCTTTTTACCAATTTTTAGCTATAATACACTAATATACTCAGCTTGCTCTAACATTAAATAATCGATAGGTTGTTTATCAGATTTGTAGTTTTATTTTTAATTTTGTTGTTAAATAAAAAGATTTGTTTCTGGACTAGGCAAGTGTATATTTTAAAATAAAAAGATGAAAATATGAAAATATGACAAAATAAAAAACAATTAAAGAAAAATGTGATAAAGTTAATTATTTGACAAAATTAAACAAACAAAGCTAAATCATGTTTTATTCTAGGCAATTCTATTTCCACCCTGTTCTAAAGTTTTTGGACTTTAAATAAAAATCCCAAGTTTAGGCAAAAACTTGATAAATTAATAAAAACCCACATTACCCATGTCTTAATCAACTGATTTAAAACCCATTTTGATCCCAAAATAGTTTCCCACAAATCAAAAGAAAATACACAGAATTGTCTAAAATTATCCAAGTTTGTCAAATAAAGAAAAGGTTGAGGCAGTGTAATAATTGATACTTGACATTACTTACAAAAGTTAAAGTTTAAAAACACGGCGCACGCGCTGATATTTTAAAACCCGAGTGACTTTACAAAACTCTAAGACGGAACTAAATTTTAACTTTACAACTTGAAAAAAAAACTGCTCTCAGATTATCCCTTCTTATTTGACATATTTGGGTAGGCGTCCCTAAATTGGAAAAAACCTATACATATACATATGATTCCTAAAATTTTGTGTTTAAAAACAGAGACAAGAAATAAAATCAGTGACACAAAAAAAGAACAAAACACCAAATTTTCCCTGACTTAATTTAAGTAAAGATGGCCTACTCTTAAAGACGTCCCACGGGAACACCCACAAATAAAAAAATTCAGTTAAAGCTCAAAGTCACCCTAGATTACCTAATTTCGGAAAACAAAGAAAGCTATTCCAAAAGTTACCTAAACTGATCTAAAAAATGAAACGAACATCCTAGGAATGTCCAGTTTAAAATTTACTAATTATTTATTAAAATTGACCAATTAAAAAAAAATCACTTTGCCTTTAAAGAAAGTGCCTTCGATTTTTTGCTTTTAAAATCGAAACCGGGTTGGCATATAGCCTAAGTTGAGAAAACCCGGTGAAAAACTCAACTGCTATTTTCCAGAAAATTTTCAATTTTCTCTTAAAAAAATATGACAAATCAAATCTTATATATACATAGCCTTTGGTAATTGTTTGATTTTTCTACATTTAGTAATTACTAATTAACCACTTTGAAGTATTTTATGGACCACTGGTCAAAACAATACGTGACCTTTGAAACTTGCAATACTACGATATCCAAACGAGATTAATATGATCAAAATTAAGTGACACGGAAAATCAGTGAAAACTGCATCTATTTACGTGAAAATCAAATAAGGAAACAAAGTCCATCAATCCTAAGAAATAACTCAATTTTGTCGTTTTTGATATCGCTATAATCAACTTTAAAAGTTCTGTTCATATCTGAGAACCTGACAAGAAAATTCGCAACATAAAGAAAAGCTACTATGAAAAGTTGGTTTTAATTTAGGGAAATATAAAATATTTCTCGGTCTATATATATCTGTCACTAAATCCGAAAACATTAAGAAAATTATAAATCAATATACAAGGGCCTTGTGGTCTGGGTTTTAATAGCCACTTAAAATTTTTAAAGCTTAAGGGTGTTTAAAGTGTGGCATTTATTGACGATATATTTTTCCTAAAATCACAAAGATTATGTCAAAATTACAAGAGCTAATTTTTGTCTGGTATTAAGACTGTGAAATATGTGAAACACATGTTGTTCTGCGATGGGAAAAAAACTCTAGTCGATATTATATTATATTTAAAGAAATACACCTTAAGAAAAAAATGTGAGAAATGTTCAAAATAAAATATGGGAAATTCTGTTACATTTGTAAATTTAATACAGAACCAGTGGCATATATAAAGGGGGGCCTAGCCCCCCCCCTCAAAGTTAAGTTTTTTTTAGATATTTTCCACATATTTTATGAATATAAACATAAAATAGCCTAAAATACGGCCTCATGAGGGGGCCCCCCCAATTTTTTTTTCTATATACGGCACTGTAAAGAACATCAAACGTTTGCTTTAAGTTAAAAGGTTTAAACTTCACATTTTCATACTAAAGGCTCTTTGCTTAAAAATCTTTAATAATTAATTCAAAAAATTGAAGCCATGATTCAAATGACATCAAATTTAAAATTATTAAAATTACAAAATACAAATATAGAGCATTCTAAAAAAATAATAAATAACACGTACTATTCTTACTGCCCTATAAATAGGATAGTTTGTGTGATTTCTAATAGGATCTGTTATTGTGGAAGACCAATCAGCAAGATGCATGTTTTTAACCAACAAAGCTAGATTTGTTTCCATCTTTAAGCAGAAATCTGAAACAAAAAAAAAAGAGTATGAATTTTATATTAGAAACAAACAAAACCTACGCCTGTGGATACTTGTCGTCAATTAGCACATAAATCAGTTAATTAAAAATTAATCCTATTTACTGTTTGTTTATAAAGCAATCAGTTTCCACAGAAAAAAAAGTTTACACAATTAATACGTTTTTTTTCTTGAGGCTATATTTCTACATCTAAATATTTACCGTTAAAGCGTTATTCCTGATGACTTTTTATTCACTGCGACTCTTGCAACGAAAACACCATTATGATGCCATAAAAATACCCGCGTATTTAGGTCCGTATTAGTACAAAATCACAAAAACTAAGCCTTGTTTGGTCAATGTTTTCCCCAAAACATGGCGTCCCCTTGATTTTTGGGCACACTATCTGCGACGCTCTGTAATACAATGCTACGTAGGGCGTCGGGTCGGTTCGGTCTAGACCGCGGCATACACACAATAGGGGAGAGCGGGGCTGGTTGGGCATAGGAGCACGTTGAGACACCCCTATTAACTCGACAATTAGACGTCAGCTGCCAGCGCCACCCACGTGGCAAAGTCGCCTTTGCTCATGCATTAGTCCGCAGTGAGAATCTGTGATGTGTCTCCAAGGAACAGATTTTGACCTATTTTTTTTGGCTCTGTAACAAAATATCGCGTATCAAAACAGCGCCTTTCAAAACAGCGCGTGTTCAGAATAGCGCGTGTTCATAATAGCGTGTATCAAAATAGCGCGTGATCAAAATAGCGCGTATCAACATAGCGCATACTAAAAGAGCGCGTGTAAAAAATAGCGCGTATCAGGTCTGCTTAGGTATATTCACCTAAACAGTTTGAGCAAGGTCAGATAAGTTATACTTACTTAACCGTTAAATAAACCGATGGCTTGCTATACTTAACACAACTCATATAGTTCGACTAAGGGGTCTCTTTCTAACATATTTAAAAAAAAAAAAACTTCCCTGGTTTCCTTTCCGGGATCCTAGAGGGTGTGTAACCGGACGGAACAGAACCCAAACATTTTTTCCAGTAACTCCCTGACCTTTTTCCACCAAAAAAAATGTCACCAAGTCACAGGTCAGAATAGAAACCTACCAAAATAAGGATCGGGAAGCTAATTTAGGGAAATAATTTTTTGAAAAAATGTTTCGGTTTGGTTCGGTTTATTTCAGTTCGGTGCGGTTTGAATCGGTTCGGTTCGGTTCGGTTCGGTTAGGTTACACCCTATAGGATCCCGGGAAAAAAGTCAGGAAAGTTTTTTTTTTGAAAAAATATGTTAGAAAGAGACCCCTTACTTGAACTATTTTGTAACAGCGACGTTTGTAATGGCGATCTTTCACAGCGCGGTATTTTTAGACGCGCTATTTTAAGACGCGCTATTTTGGACACACGCTATTTTAAACACGCGCAATTTTGATACGCGCTATTTTGATACGCGCTATTTTGATACGCGTTATTTTGAACACGCGCCATTATGATACGCGCTATTTTGAACACGCTCTCAAATGATAGCGCTATTTTGATACGCGCTATTTCATTACAGAGCCATTTTTTTTTGGACCTCGTAAGTAAGTTTTTGTTATTTCGGCAAACATTTTACAGATTGTTTTGTTACACCTGCATGCCCCCATTCGGTTTTTTATAGTTAACTTTACATATTTAGACAGAGTTTAATGAAATTATAACGATGCTAATATTTACGCAAACATGGTTGCCGACTCACTCAATTTTGTATGTAGGTGTGGGGCTAGTTGAGCCAAAAAGTTCGGGGCACGTTGGGCCACCGGCCCAGCTAACCCCATACATTTTGTAAAAACATTTTTATTTTATTTTAAGGTTAAAATCAGCATGCGTACGTATGATGGACTAAAAATCTCGTCATGTAATAATTGTCGCCCTAAACAAATGTTTTAGATTGTCCGCCTCTTGAAGACTGCGACGACTTGCGCCTGTAGTTATTTATCAAAGTTACCTTTGGCAACGCTAAAACGTTTTCGACTGGAAACGGGCATATTGCGGTCTCTTATTAATATATGCTATATTCTATCTGTTTTTTATCCTCTTATGGAAATTAGGCCCCCTAGATGTGGACTTGTTCACGTGGTATCTTTGTTAGTCTTGGAGATATAAAGCTAATTTCTTCACAATCTTGATTGGTGTTCTCTTGCAAATAAAAAACGATTAGTTTTTCTGTAAAACTAAGTTATTGGCAGAAGTTATAAGCCAAAGATTGTAAAAAAAACAGTAAAAAAGCCGTCATTTATTTATTTATGACATCACACAGACCCTTTAACTCAAATTTGAGGCAAACACCCGGCGACTTAAAATTGTGTGATCTATTATTACCAATCGATCTAGGGAAATTTTAAAAATTCGTACTTTTCCGAAAGCTGTCGAAAGAAAGACCAAGAATATCAACCAAAGAAAATGGTCAACAGCTATACTAACTGAAACTCCGGTGAAAGAAGAGTTGGAACGTGAAAAAAGTAAAAAAAAGAAAAATCTGTAACCAAAAATTTCTTCAAGGAAAAGAAGCATAGAAAAACTACTCAGAAAAGGACACTGAAAGATGACAGCGATGATGAAGAGGAAACTTCTAGTCTGCATGGAACCATTCTCAAACAGCAAACCAAAAGAAAAATGGGTACAATGTTTAACTTACAAGTTTTGGGCCCATGAAACATGTGCTAATGCAGGGTTTACTTATGTTTGCTAAAACCGTAATTCCGATTCAGACTAGAGCAACTTACTCCTTTGGGTGGGGTTAGTTGGGCCGCTTGCAAGGGTGCTAGAAAAAAGTGTTTTTTAGGTTTGAATGCATAGTTTTAAAAACCAATATTTGCCTTAAACATATTATAATTGTAAAACTGTAAGTAATATAGCAATGCTTTTATTTACATTTATGTAAAAAGTGGCTCAACTAGCCCCGCTCTCCCCTACAAAATGTCAACCGAAACGTCACGATCTACGTGCGACAAGGCCCGAGCCGAGACGGTACAAAGTTATATTGCTCGATAATATCGCTTGTTAATAGTAACCAAATTTGTTGCGAACTTTACGAGGTAATTAATAGAAACCAATTCAGACCGTTATAATAACAAAATCACGCCATAACATTATACAAAAAATGTTTGTTGTAATAAACACAAAGAAATATTTGCCAATATTAAGAGTATATTTATATTTGGGAAATTTTAAGTATTAATAACAAAGACGTTCTGTTACCTTAAAAGAAAGAGTGTTTTGGTGATGGTTAATATAAGGCAATTAATAGTTAAAAAAACATCAAATTATTAAAGAAACAAATGAAATATTATTTATAACTAAACACTTTAAAAAAGGTTTGTCACCAATAATTAATGATATTTGCTTTTAATATTTTTTAATGAGCACAACAAAAATCGGTTTTTTTTTCAGTGTAGAAGCATTTTATATTACTTTAGGTATTCAAGATAACGGCCAACATGGCGCCGAAATTTGAAGTTACCGCTACCAAAATACGGTGATTTTTTTAGTCTCTGTAGACATTTCGGAGGAAAGGGGAGCCAGAGACCATTTGCCTAAAATTAATATAAAATGCTTCTAAGTGTGAACACGGAAAGCCTTTTCAGATTTTTACCCTGACTATAAATTATAGTTTGATTTTTTTTATTGATTTAAGAGCTTTCATAGGAAATAAAATGTGACCAAAACTAAACGAAAAATTGATGAGTTTCGTTCAATATTTTTTATTATTTCTTAAAAGTTTTTTGCCTATGGCGTATTTTCCTTCAAAATATTTAAGTACCTATGTTATGATCGAAAATTATTCCTGGTATCGACTGTATCGTTTTTAACATACGGTCGATGGTCCACATTCGCCCTGGGTGACACTTCTCCTAGTTAATCTACTGTAAAAGTGTGCAGAAATATGTGGTATGCCCAACTAAATTACCTAGTATTTTCGTCAGAGTATGACAAAATCAAATTAAATTTTGACGCAAAAACTTCAAGGTAGCTGTGATTTAAACTAAACTAAAAATAATTTTAAACTAATTTTACGCATTTAGATACAGATTTTAAAACTAGTTTTATAAAATTTATAGTACATATTATAGCAATTATATATTATTTTTTTTAAATTGAACCCCATCTATTCCTTTTGTTTAAAATCTATCAGAGAAAACGAGACAGAATTGTGAAGTTCGTCATAAAAAGGGCATATTTTAATATCCAATTTAGGATGGAATAAAAGTAATGGTAAGGGAAGTTTAGTTATTCGTGGGGTGACCAAACTAGAGAGAAAGAGAATTGAAACAATAAAGTCAACAGCACAATATTGGTTTGTAAAAAAAAATATTTTTACTTTATTTTTAATTGTTCTAACAAAAATTTAATGTAGATATTGACGAAAAATAAGGGCTCTAATAAATCTCCTTGAAATGAAATTAATTAGCATTATACTAACAATAAATTTATTATACAGCGGAATGCAGTGGCGTAACTAGCGGTAATTCATGTGTTCCATTGAACACAGCCCCCATGTTTGGGGATAGGAGTTCAGCCTTGCATTATACTTCACTCACTGTTTTTAATGTATTTTTTTTTTTGAAAATTTGTTACATTGTGGAGGGGGTCAAAAATCCTGAATTTTCGCGTTACGCAAGTAGTATGAAAATGTTATCTTGTACATACAAATCGTCGGTGTACTGGCAAAATCCACTAAGTCATTTTTTTTCGTTTTTGAGTTATATGCGTAAACACAAATACCATATCTTTATGCTGCAAAACCAACCAAGATAACATCAAATTTAAAATAGAAAATACTGGTAAAATCCAATAAGGACTTATATTTCGCCGGAAGAAATCAAAAAGCTATTTTTCATGCAAAATCCACTGTGCCTTAGAAGATTTTGCATAAATGTATTAGTTTGACTGTGACTTGCTGTCCGTTATTTTGCTTAGTGTACTTGCAGAAATTACTAACTAAAAAACAAAATGGAAAAAACTGCTTTTAGTGGTTTTTGCAAGTAGGTATGCCAACAATAACATGTATAAAAGCAAAACTAATCCGGCCATCTTTTTCAAGAAAAATACATTAAGTCAGTTTTAGAAGAATTTGTAAAAATTTAAAGAAAAATTTTAAAAAAGAAGCTTTTTTTATATGCTTACGTTCTTTAATATCCAGTGCTTCAATCATGTAAAATTTAGCAGATTTCGCAAAACGGTGGTGCTAATTTCACAGTTTTTAAAATTCGATTTTCTCAAAACTAACTTTTTTGAATTTTGCCAGTATACCGACGAAATTATCTGTAATCCGGAGTTTTGGAGGCCCTGCACGTAAAAAATTAATACGATTACGTATAGTTTTATTGCACAGAAAAAACAAAAAGTTCTATGTACATTAATTTCATGCCAATAAACGGATATTATTTGATTCAAATTACACGAAGAATATTATCATAAACTTTTAAAGACTAATACATAATATTAATGTTTGAGCACATTGAAAGAATGTTTTTCGTAATTGGCCAAAAATTAATGTTTATTGATTTTCGCTTGTGCGCATCATTTATTTCGAAATATAGATTCGTTTTCTCATCTTAAGTTTTGGGTTAGCTGTTTATTTAGCATTTCTTTGTATATGGCTTTATTTTCTGTAAGTTTACTCATGTCAAGTTGTTTATTTTTATTGTTAATTTTCCTTTCTAACCATCCTGTGATCACTGCCTTTTGTAAAGCTATTTAGGACTGTTACATCTCTAACGATGCTTTTTCAGTAGTCAGGCTGAGCCATGTCCACTTTCGTTGCGGTTTCTTCCTATAGAACTAATTCATTGCATACATGTGTCTTTCCTCTAGATAGTTCATTAAGGTTGTGCCCCTGTCATTCCTTTCGCCAAATCCAAAATCCCCTATTTTGGATATTAATTTTGAGTATTTCTATTTATTTTCAAATAATTTTACCATTTAATGATTACCCTTATTGTCATGCATATATTCAGAAAATGTCGATTTTCTGTTATGATTTTTAAGGAAGTTATTACAAAAAATAAAATAATAGCTGTTAAGTTTGGCACCCTTTATCTAAAAAACAAAGAAATATAATGCAAAATATAATAAGAAAAAGTCCTTCTTTTGATCTTTTCTACCACCTATTAAAGTTTGCTATTATTACATCCTGATATTATGTTAAATGTTTGTATGTTATGGTAAGAATTTTAAGATATTTGAAAGTATCAATTTGGTCTGAAAAAAAAACCATTTATAAAAGTGAGCGCTTTTCAAATATACCTGGTGGGCAAAAAAACCCGACAAAATGTTTTTCGTTAAAACTCTCCAACTATAACACCAATTTTACCAAAGCAAAGAGTATTTGGCAGGGATTGATTGATCGAACATTATGTCGGAAATGTTGGATATTTTTTGTTTGTAAGAAAGCTCTATCTTTGTTAAGCACAACGAGATAGGAATCGTTAAAAACGATTTCGGTCCCTAAAAATTGATTTTTGCTTCAACTATATTGTTTTACAGGTTGTAACGATTGTCTTCTAAATCCTGTCTGTATTAATTTCCTTATAAATAAATTTTTGCCGAACCGATTTTAATAAAATATAAAGTGGAACAGATTGATTGCTTTTAAAAGATCACTATTAAAATTTGCCGTCATTGTAAATCCAAAATGGCAGTCATAAAAATTTTAATTTTTAAAAAGGCTGTTTATTCCTATATTTTTTGAAAGTTTTTTGATTTTTTTCGGAAAAGTTTTACAGATTATGCGATTGCCTTGCCATTTCTATGTGCATTCATTTCCTCATAAATTCATTATTACTAAACTGACAATAAAATAAAAAGCATCATGGTGAAGTTCTCCGCCAACTCTAAATATTGACCTTCCATAAAGGATAGTTGTTACGATAAATTTTTCGACCCTTTTTTGAATTTATTTATTAGATCCACCACTCACAACGAGGTACTAATCATAAAAAAATAAATCCTCGCAATATACAAAGAAGTGATCCTTTCAAGGACAAATTTGATTTTTTTGGATTTAAAATTGTCGTAAAATTTCAATAGTTTTGTTCAAAGAGCAATACTTCTTTTTTTATTATTGAAATCAGTTCAGTGAATTTATAAGTAAAGTATTGCAGACAGAAGTTAAAGCAACAGTTGGAATAACAATTATTATTTAAAGAACCACTAAACGGATTTTATAGATTTTATAGAATAAAATATTAATGAATTTATGAGGAAATGATACAAGGAAAATATGTAATTTTTTGAGACCGTGAGTCTGTCGCATGAGCAAAGCGAGAGTTACACATGAATTCGATATTAACTTAAATTAATACTGGTAAATTAAATTTGCAAAGCGAATTATTAAAAAAAGTAACTTTGTGAAGTAAATTTTATTAACACAAATTTATGAACCAATAATAATTCTCCAAATTCTTGGTTTGAAACTTGTAGACAATGATATTGTTTCCAATCCCCCAAATGTTATTGTACGATATCAATAGAAATACTGTTAAACATATTTTTATAAATAATTAAACACAAAATCTCGCCGCAGCGAAAATCAATGCTGCAACAGTTTTAAAAGTGTTGGATGTAAAAAATTTGCGAAGCAAATGTGTTAATGAACTAATTTGCGAAGCAAATTTTTCTCAACACAAATTTGCAAAGCAAATTTGTTAATAAACTAATTTGCAAAGCAAATTTTTCTCAACACAAATTTGCGAAGCAAATTTGTTAATAAACTAATTTGCGAAGCAAATTTTTTTCAACACAAATTTGCGAAGCAAATTTGTGATACGGATGTTTTCGCGTAGCGAAAATCATCCGTATGTTTAATTCATTGATTTTGCATACCGTTTTCTTTTTGTATGGTATTGTCTTGTATTCAATAAAATTTACATTCGTTTTTTTTATAAAATTTTGAAAAGAGTAGGGGAATGCCGAAATCTCAGTTATTTCTTGATTTTTTTGTAAAACAACATTAAAGTAGCCCTTCCAACTACTACTGGATATATTAGTACTTACTGCAAATAAACATACGTGGGATTTGTCATAGGCGCCTTTAAACTTAGTACTCACATTATTATTAAATTAGTACTTACTGCAAATAAACATACGTGGGATTTGTCATAGGCGCCTTTAAACTTAGTACTCACATTATTATTAACCTTTACCTAAATTTTGCGGCTCGTTTCCCTTCTTATATTTCTAAATTCCAGGCTCAGCCTTGTAATTTTGTAATACGATTAAAAAAAACTCATGCAACTATTTCCTACCCAAACATGTTGGGCATTAATGCAGTTCGTGTTTTGTAATGAGTCACCAGACCTTTGCGTGTGCCCATTCCACAGTGTATAGAATCCAATGAGAGTTATGTTTTATAGCTCTTTGTGGGCAGAAGCTTTTTGTCACTTTTTGCAATTACAAATAATAATCTCTACCTTGCGTCGTAGCTACTAAAATTTTAATGGCTTTAGGTTTATGTAGGACATTTGAAGTTTAAAAAACTTACAAAGTAAACAAAGAATATAAGTCTAGGTACTTGTATTCTTTGTTTACTTTGTATATCCAAACTGCATTCCATAAATAATTCGTTTGTTTTAATAACTTAACATCTAATTTTTTTTACTTTGTGGGTAAGGTTTAACTAAATGATATCAAATAAATAGAAACATAAGTAGTCACACCCCTCAAAATTATTTAATTAAACCAATACCCAGGAAACTACTGATTTAATTACAGGTTTCTAACATTTAAAAAACTTAAAAAGACTCTCTAACCCCTTGCAGGCTAATGCAAGAATTTCTATAATCTAGATGCTATCAAACTAATTAAAAAATCATTTAAAAAAAAAGACTTAATGGGTAATCCAAAGGCGTAAAACCACCGGGAGGTTTAGGGTAAAAATGTATTTTATTGTCGCTTTCTACACAAGTAGACTGCTAAAGGGGGGCCATGACTCCCACGCCCCCATGCCCTTCCACTCCTTATGGCCGCCGGTGACTTGAAGAAGAGACGCTGATTATTTGTTATTTTTTTATCCGCAAAATTACAAAACTTGTTAGGTTTTTAAAGTGCGATGTACCTAGTAGTGTCACATTTGAAGCACTATTTATTCATTTCATGACACAAAACGTTTGCAGTTTTTAGATTAATCGCTTTGAAAGAATCGACTGAAAGGTAGCCATATCATCAAGTATAAGACTATATAGCGGGTATCTCAAAATACAATGAGAGCATTTTTAAGCCGAGAAAGAGAGAAGGAAATTACCATTCTCCCATAAGTTTTTCGTAACGCCGAGATCGGAGATGCGATAGACTTATGTGAAGTTCATATTCATCTAACTCACTGTTGGCTTAAGGTGTTGAGCGAAACAGAGTATATATTCCTACAATATATTTGCATATCATTATGAGGTTTTCAGAGATTTTTCTAAAAAAGGTGAGGTTATGTTTAGCTAGATGATAAGTGTTATGTTGTTTTTTAAGTGTCGCATTTCTCTCATGCGTTGAATACTGAGGCCAGCGATATCACAAGAGAGTTTTTTGTCAGTCTTAATTACAGGAGAATCAGTTTCGATTTTTTCTTTAATGTTTAAATTTTGTGGACCTACGAAAAGCATATGATACCATTCCAGTAGAAAAATTATGGACAGTGTTAGAACAAACTAATATCAATCAAACATTACAGCAATAAAAGAACTATACAAAGGGTCAAAATCTAAAATTAAACTTAGAAATCGACTTTCAAAAGAATCCCTGGTAACGAAAGGCTTAAGCCCAGGATGTTGTATCACTCCAACTCTTTTTAAAATATATATTGCAGTAGCTCTAAAAAACTGGAAACGTAAAGTACACGGCATGGGAATACAACTTAATGACTAATTTACCATATACACGCTACAGTTTGCTGACGACCAAGTAATTGTAGCTAATGATAAAGAAGACGTAGTATATGATAAGAAACTTAACGAAAGAATACACGTATTAACTCACACATATACTATACTATAGTAGTGTGAGCTATGGTGATCCTAATTTTTTCGAGAAAAAAAAGTTGGATGTCTGTCTGTCTGTCTGTATGTCTGTCTGTAACGACCAACGCGCATAACTCAAAAACCGCTTGCCCGATTTCAACGAAATTTGGTACCTAGGCTAAGCTGGGTCTTGTGTCGAGATGGTCCCATTTAAAAATGAACAAAATCCACCGAACACAAGCCAAATAAAAAAATGGGGGAAGATTTCAAAAATTAAAGTTTACGTGAAAATATGGCGTGTGTGATATCAAACGAAACGTAACCGAGTCCGGAGTTAAACAAAATACATTTTAGTTTTTGTTTTTTTTTAAGGGTGGGAGTTGATTTCAAAAATTTGAATTTAAGCAAAACATGGCTTGTGTGGTATCAAACGAAAGGTAATTTAGTCTGGAATTGAATAAAATATATTTAAGTTTTTAGTTATATTAGCTTACACGTACACTATAACAATAGTACCTAGTGTGAGCTTAGGGGCCCATATATTGGCAGAGTTTTTTGTATACAGTGCGATTTTTCCGAAAATTCTTAATTTTTCTAAAATGTTGGTCTTATTGCATATGTGTTCGATCTGAAATTAAGTTCTTTGGTACAGATTTAGAAGCAAATTTTCACCTGAGATCACCCACGAGCTTTTCTAAAACCCGGCGCCCCTGATTTGCATTTTCTCGTATAAAACTGGACTTTTTTCGAGCTACTCGTAGACAAAATTTCTTAACTGTAATGAATATCCTTGTTAGAATTGAGATAGACTGTGTCTTTACCAAATACCAGAGTAAGTTTAATCGTGGCAAAAATTGTACAAATTAAAAATGGTAGGATGCAGATAATAAAACTACCCCAAAGTTTCTAAATATACTAGTGAAGCAAATATTACTTACTTTTATGTGCATTAATTAGAATGAAAATAAGTTGCACGCAAAAATAAAATAAAAGGGTGGGCAGGAGAGTAGACATTGGCAGAAATATTGTAAGTAGGTAGGTATGCAATAAACCATGTTTATATTTTAATTATTCAGTGTTTAGCTTGCTTTGCTTTTATATTTTAAGACATTCTAAATAAACAGAAAAAAATATTTAAGCTACTAATTGTATTGTAAAAAACGAGATTTGATAAATAATGAATTATATAAGTGCAAAACAGGATTTTTCAATTTTTTTATAGCAACCAGCGGCTTGTTTTTAGGCCACTTTTCAGACTCGATCCATTTTTATAAAATCGTATTTGGTTAATTTGTCCTTGAGCCACTAGCATCATAATAATAAAAAGTTTGTAACGTAACTGGACACAATATTAACAATGTCTTTCCAATTTTTAAAACAACTCGGTGGTATTTTGAATTTCAAGGGATACCGATGTCGACACATCACTGGCTTACTTTAGTATGTTGTTTCTTTGTCCAGAGTGTTTAAAATACATTTTTTGTCTTTTTCCGTAAAGCACTATGGCCTTAGAGTTCTCACCAATCAGCGGCAAATTGGAGACACAAAGCATGGTAGTTTTGGGCCAGATGAAAAAATAGTTGAAAGTGGGAATTCAGTCTTTAGGATTAATACACAAGGGGGTTTTCAACTAATGAGAATGGTTAAAGTTTTGATTCTTGTCAAAGTTTTTAACTCCCATGCAAAAGGATTTTCCTAATTATGTTTATCTTAACTTTTAGAGTTGATTTTAATTTTAAACCATCATTGCTTTCAATGCATAAAAGTCAAAATTGCGGATATAGTTGGACAATTATGATGTGAGCCATGACTGGCATAATCCTAAATTTCATATCTATTACAAAAATTTAGCTTGACCAGACCAGACACGCAACTAGAACAGAGTAATAAGAAAAGTTATAAAGCAGAAAGAAAAATATAAATACCTAAAAAGCAAATTTTAAGATATTTCGTAAACGTACAATATAAACAACACGTTTTAAAATATGGTACTTCCATTTCCATATTTAATAATTGTTTTTTATAAAGTTATACACACAGGTTTTTTAATTGAAACAAATAAATGGATCCATGATGGTTCTGATAGCTTCCTAGGTAGCCAATTAGCGCACTTCAAGTGAAGCAATGATATATTAGCCTTGAAAACAGTTTTTTGTAAGTATCTCAGAAACTGAAGCTCCTACTTAAATTATTGAGAAGACTATAGTCTACTACATTACGAAAACCGCATATTAATGCGATGCTCCGTTAAAAAGTTAGAATTTATGGATTTTGACCAAAATCCAATCAGCTCGTTAGAGTATTGAGCATTCTTTGACCTAAAAATTTTATGAAAATCAGCGGTTTAGGAGTTATCGTGTTACGGACAGATATAAATATACACACCCACACACACACACACCTAGCCAGACATCACGACGATATTGCTAAGATAGGTCAAAATACACCTAAATAACACATTTTCGGCGTTATCTCAAATAATTATTTTTCTTCGAAGAATACCTTCTCTACTCATTGCTGCGCGGGCTAGGAAGGTAAAAATGGTTACAAGGTAGTTTTGAGTATCTTTGTGATTTTAAGTGCTCCGTGCGATGGTCAGCTCGTAAAAAATGCCACTGTGAGTAAACTTAGATTCGCAATTTTTATATAGTTTTTTTTCTATTTTTATCGATTTTCTCGAACTCCTTTTGATGCTCACGTATCCGATTTATTCTTGATAGCGAAGCGGTAATAAACTGCTTATAAATTACATTTAGGCTTTTCGGTTTTCCGAAAAACTTATTCCCATCACGTAACTTAATACATCCGCCATTACATGAGGCGTCTACCCAAAAATCCGGAGTAAAGAGTTATAACGTGCCGTCTATAAGGGAATCAAAAATAAGAAAAAATCAGATACGATGTTAGTTGCCCCGAGTATAGAAGTGGTTTTTTGTGAAGCTGAAAAACAATAAATATGGTATCCCGGCTACAAGCCTTTTTTTATTCTGTTTTATATAGGTTTTTGGCCAAAGTGGTGCAGTGCCGTAGCTAGGCGTAGACAGCGCATGCCTAGGGCGATAAAATGAATATTTAAAATTAGACCCCCAAAGAAATGAGCATAATTTATTGGGACGAACTGACCAATTGCAGCATTATACTTTTGAAACTAACCAGAATTTTTGCATTTGGCACCATTTTTTCCAAAAAGTTCTGGCTTGCGGCACTTTTATTTATAATTTTGTGCTCTATATTTTTTTACGTTTTTGCCAAAGATTTTTTTCTCCTCCAGGAGTTTTTTTGTATTGCCAAAATTTTCTTCTGCAGGGCAATTTTTTTAAAAAAGTACTTTATTTTTCTAAAATTTTTGTTATATTCTACAAAAATTTTTCCACGGCTAATTTTGTTTTCCGAAAACTACTTAATTTTTCTAAAATCCTTGTCTGCGGCACAATGTTTTTCCAATTTTCCCGTAGTTCTTTTGGTTATTGCAAAAATTTTCTTCTATGGTGTCACTTTTCTAAAATGTACAAAAATTTTTACCTGCGGTGCCAATTTTTTCTAAGACTTTTGCCCATAGCCCATTTTTTTAAACATTCCAGTAGTTTGCAATTTTTTCCTTCATCTTGAGTTGTGTTAAGCCCTTACACCTCCCTCTCCCTTCTGTAGTATTTTTTCTTTCATTATATAGGTAATAAACTTGGGGATCAAGCCACCCGAAATGGCGTGGGGAGTTGCTGCGTCCCTGATCTCTATCAATGGGTATATGACACATATAGAGGGGCAACTGGCTAACTTTGTAACATTGAGGGGCAGATGGCGCTGAAATTAATTTGTCTAGTACGCAATATTCAAAGACAACTAGTACGATTTAGTTGCACGTGCGAGTTCCGAGGCTCTGAATATTGCGTAGTAGACGAATTTATTTCAGCGCCAACTGCTTTCAAGGTTGCAAGGCTCGCCGGTTGCTACTATATCATATACTTATTGGTAATAACTTTGATTATTCAACACAAATCTTGTAAACATTGGTAATAATAAAGCGCAGCACAATTCTTATTAAAGTCTACCTTAATTTCGTGTACAACTGCTCAAGCGCAAATGTCATAATAGTGCTAGCCTTATTATTGCTAGGCCTTATTTGACTACCCTTGATAAAATCGATTTTTTGTGTCATATCATACCATTATCAAAACTTAAATGGAGAACAAGACAACCTCTTAACATGTTTATGCTCACATTTAGCCACGATGAAGATATCAACAAAATTTTTGAAATTTCCAGTATCCTTGGGATTGAAGTGGAAATAAAAGCACTAAAAACCTCAAAGTTAGTCCCTCAATGCAAAAGATGCCAATCTTATGGATACACGCAAAAATATTGCGCTAAAGAACCATGTTGCGTGAAATGCACGGGGAAACATCTTACTGTAGAATGCCCCAAACCAAAAGAATCTGAGCCAAAATGCATCCACTGTGGAGGCAAGCATCCTGCTTACTACAGAGGATGCCTTGTTGCTAAGGAAATACAAAAATTGAAAAATAAACCTAAGAAACCGAATCTCATACCAAACGTGAGTACAAATAGACAAAACTAACAGACAAGAATCACAGTCACACAAAACTCTGTGACAAGAACATACAGCCAAGTAGCAGCAATAGCTACTATACTTGATATTAATATCAGTAGTCAAAATACTATGGAACAAACACTACAATTAATTTTGGAGAAATTGAACAAACTTGATGAGCGATTAACTAAACTAGAAAGTAGCAATAACGGAGCTACCAATATGCCTCAAAATGGTCAGTAATCTTAGAATCCTAGCTTGGAATGTCAATGGTCTCTTGCAACATCAGCAAGACTTGCAAGTTATTCTAGACCTAGAAAAAATTGACGTCTGTCTTGTGTCAGAAACGCGTTTCACTAACCAGTCTCACATTAAATTTAAAGGTTATAAAGGTTATCATACAACTCACCCTAGCAATACTGCACATGGGGGAAGTGCTGTAATAATTAAAGAAAATATATCACACTATGAGGAGATGGGATATAAAACCATAGAGATTCAAGCTACATTAGTAAGTGTAAAAACCAAAAAATATACATTAGTCATAAGTGCTTTCTATATACCACCAAAGCACTTACTAAAGAAAAATCAATATCTTAATTTATTCAGAAAATTAGGAAACCGTTTTATAATTGGAGGTGACTTTAATGCAAAAAATACCTACTGGGGATCTATACTGACAAATTCTAAAGGAATAGAACTTTTGCAAGCTATTAGTGAATATCAATGTGAGCCGATATCAACTGGTAAGCCCACATACTATCCAACAGATCCAGGAAAAATTCCAGATCTAATTGATTTTTTATAGTAAAAAATATATCTTTAAGTTTTGTAGATATAGAAGAAAGTTTTGATTTACACTTAGATCATTCACCTATTAGCCTAACTCTTAGTAAAAACATAATAAAGAAAGAAGCAAATATCTCACTAGTTAATAAACTGACTGACTGTGTAACGTGTCATTTTTACGTTTAAGGCAACGTTACATATTTGTTTATTTAGGTTAATAATCAAGACTCTTCGACTCGTCTTTCTGTACACAAATTAAGGGTATTTTATAGAGCTAGGTTTGGAGGTTATATAGTGTCCAAAAAGTTACCTTATAAAGGAGACATTCCATCGAATTACTGTGGACATTGCGCACACCGTATTATCTGGACATCGTGTTTGGAATTCGGGATCACAGGTTTCGGAAAATCACATTAAAACTTTTGATTGTTTTGTTTATCTAAGGAATTTTGTGATATTCTTTGACGTTCACGAAAATAAACAGCTGTTCTGCTGGGGAATGGCGGCGTTCCGCATCACAAATGGTTTCAGTAACATGGAGGAAACATTTAGATGAACATTTCATTCGCTTATGTTATTTTCGAGGATATTGGGACAATCCGAACCTCATATCCTTCACGGATTAGCTAGTTTTGATAGCACGAAAACATATTTGGGTCCACAGGTCGACCAGTAACAACCGAGGCTTCGCCCCTTTGATATCTTTATTAATTTGGTAAGGAGAAGATAAAATAAATACGAGTTATGCACTTTCGTAAATGGGAGATAAACGAGTAATAAAAACCAGGACTAAACGAGTAAACAAAATCGTCTTTTTATATTATATAAATTTATATATAATCATAGTTCATATAAAGTTAATAACTAGCTCAGTTAGTCGGATTGAAGGGTTTGTAGGGCTAGCTAGTGGTGAGCAAACTTAACATCTGAACACTCTTGTGCCGAGTTTAAGCAGTAGTGTGTATTTTTAGGTTCAGGTTCAGAAACAACTTTATTAATTAATTAAACCATATGAATCTTAGAGAAAACATTTATAAAGAGCAAAGGAAACTTTTGACTAAGACTGTAACTAAAATACAACTAAATTCTACACTCAGTATAGCTTTACTCATATGGGAATTGGTTGAGTGTTCGAATATTCCTGGGTTTGATGCAAGCTCTGATCTCCAGTAATTGATTTTACAGTTGATGGTTTCAATGCTGCAGGGGTCCGGTAGGCAAATGTTCGGTCTATGTATGGAGGGTGTCTCGACGTCCTTGTTATAAAAATTCCAACCGTGGAAATAGATCCGACAACACCTCAGTGTGCGTTTTACGTATTTTCAATATCCCCTTGGTCGATGCTGCCCCCTATATACCGGTATGGAACTATTGGTGTATTTCCTCATTGGTTAGTTTGAAAACCACGGGTTTTTTTTCTTCAGTGTCGCAAACAGTAGTTAGTGATTTTTCGGTGAGAGCGTTTTTTTTATAAATGAGTTCGCATCCTTATTTGAATTTAAACGGGAAAATTTGGTTGGTACTGTATGTACTGTCCCCACCACATTCTACGAACCGTTTCCTGCGGCTTCATTTTTTTTGTGTTCTCGACGGAGTGCCTTGTCTCTTTCCTAACGAATTTTGGCTGGGCTGGTGGCCGTCTGTTGGTGCCGCCATTGTTTTTGGTGGTTATTGGCACTGCAGTAGTTGCGGATTATACCAAAGACGGTTTACTGTGAGCCGTCGTGTTTAGGCGAAGTCTAGAGTGACGCTCACACCCTTTAAGGGGGATTTAAGTCGGCCTACGCCATTTCTATGGGAAATAAGAACGGTAAGTTCGATTTTTTTTTACTATTTTTTTTGAATTCTTCAAGACAATATTTGCCTCCCAAATTGTAATTGTTTTTCGTGTGAAATGTACTTTTCGACGAGAGACATGGGGAATTTTTGGAGTTTTTTTATTTTTTTAAAACCACGTTTTGGATAAAAACTATATATTGTTTTTTCTTTTGTCTACAGCCCTGTCCATTCCATCGACAGTTGTGCTGGACGCTGGTGTGAAGCCGGGTGTAGCCTTGTAACCCTGGGAAAGGTACGTTAGGATTATTTTTGTTCATCTGTTTAAATCTACTTTATTTTATTGAGTCGACATGGGGTTCTTGATTAAATTACTCGGTGTAGGGGAACTTCGTGCAAAATAGACGAATTCCAGGAAACTGAAACATTTCATTTTCCTCAGGGTTTTACGCTCGGGCAAGATCCAACCACATTTTTGGACCATGTGCTGTCCTAGCACCATGTGCTAAGCAAGCACGAGGGGAGGCGCGGGCAAACCAGGAGCAGCAGTAGCAGGAGGAGAACAACACCAGGTTTACTAAACAAAACACCAACAGTAATTAAGTCAAAGGACCAAGGTAGGAGCAAGCTTCAGATATAATCTTTCACATAAATCTTCAATATAATTTAGACATAATCTTTTCATCTAAATTTTTAATATAATTTAGACGTAATCTTTTCATATAAAATTTTTCACAGTATAATTTCAACATTGCTTGTAAACGCAAGGTAACGGTATGACGTCATAACCACAATTTTGCGGCGTATTTACTAAATTGACTTGTTTTCCTTCATTTCATTTATTTAAGACAATTTCTCCTGTGAAATTTGGAGTGCCTTGCTATTTTGGCCCTAACTTATTTGGTATTTTTCTCAGATCTAATTATACAAGATGAACTAAATCTTTGTGTTATTTGTACAACCCAATGAACCAACTTTGCAGAGACAAAAGAGAGATGATGTTATATTTTTTAGCGGTTTCCCTTACATTGTTTTACCTCATGGGGTAGATCTCGGACTGGGTTGCTGTCTGTCTCATTCTACCCAACGTAGAATGATGACAGCAGATATTTGGTCCAGATCTCCCCTATGACGGAATAATTTTGGAAGTATGTTTTTTTTTTACAATCATTTAGGTAAGTGAGTCTTACACTACTGACTCAAATGTAGGTACACTGTGACCTGTTGGAAATGTGCATCTACCTATAAGGAACTTTCTATTTGTGTCATTTTGATTCATTTGGGAATCTTTTAATTTCTATTTTGTTTATTAGTCAATTTTTTTTGTTATTCTTAATTACACAAAATACTCTGAAAGCCTCGGAAGTAAGTAGAGTTTCATTGTTTGGCTACAACGTTTGGGTTGAACTGTATTTTAATTAAGATCTTTTTTGTAAATCATTGATATTAAAACACTGTGGCGCTTAAAATTTTCTTATTTCTGAACCCCCCCCCCTTCTCCACTGTATAAAAGTTACTGGGCATATCAATGTTTTACCTAGCTGGAAAATACAGTTCTGCTTCCAGATATTTGTTTAATTATTCAGTAGTTTTTTTAGTGTCAAAAATTGGCACCGCGTTATTGCTCTATTTACAGTGTCACAAAATGGCGGCAACGTCTTTTAGTTGCCACAAAATGTCACCCAACACATTTTAGTAGGCCACAAAATGGCGCCCTACGTGAGTTTTTGTCTAGTTTGTTAACATCTGATGTAATTTTTTTTGTTTTTAATTTGAAAAAAAAAAAAACATTTTTTTGAATTTTTTAAAAATTTAAAAAAAAAAATTTTGTGCTACAGCCATAGCCAGGTTAAAGGCTTTCAGTGGCTGTCGGTGTTTTTTGACACCCAATCATGTTTTTAATAAAAAACAAGATCATTGGTTTTTGGAAATAACACTTTTTAAATATTTTTTTGGTAATATTTAAGCGTTGATTTGAAATTCGTTGTTGCTCTAGGGATTCTCATAGTTTTTTATTAGCTTATCTTCACAAGTTTTCCTTGGAAAATAAAAAGATTCATTTTTATTTATTAAGGAAGAATAATTGGATAAAGAGCATGGGAGTTTTTATTCAACAGCGTTCAAATCATGTTCTTAATTCTTTAAAGTTTTTTTGTAGGAAAAACGTGTTTTAATTTTTTTTAAATTTTTTTTAACAAAAATAAAAGTAATGTAAATTTACTACAATTTTTTTTTGTTGATTTATAGGTGGATGGACCTCCAGACATGGTCTTTTTATGTTTTGAATATATGACAGAAGTAGTGTGTTTTTTTCTAACAATTTTTTTTGCAGGTTGCCTACTACTATGTTATTATTTCCTGCTTGTGATAAGATAGAAATTGTTTCACCGATTATTTTTTAGTGCAGTCAATTTATTTAGGTCAACAAGTTTTTTTTTGGTGATTTTAATTTTTTGTGGAATATCACCACTTGGAAATTGGAATATTTTTACAGGGTTTCACACAAATTTTTCTTAGCTGGGTTGTTTTATATATAGCTTAACAGCTAGTAGATTTGTTTAGTTGAAAGTATTAATTAGTAATGAAAGAAAAGAAAAATGAGTTTATTTTGCTTTGTCATTTTCTTTTCTTGTTTTTTTTGGTGGTAACTGTTGATGACAATTAAGATCTTATGTCACTCAGTTACATCGGGTCAGAGGAGGGTACTACTACTACTATTTAGTGTCAGCTCGGGACGTTAGGAAACACAAGGCTAAAATCCCTAGAGCAACACATCAATGCCAAAAGTCCAGTTAACATTTTTTTTGGGTATTTTTTTGGGGCAGTTTTTTTAGGTCTTTGGTTGCCAGTTTAGTTGTCTAGTTGTGTTTTCGTGACTAGTCAATTTTTTTTTGGTAGAAAATATAGCGTTGGGCTTTGGAGTGCATTTTTTTTTAAAATGACCTACGGGTATTTCTATCAATTAAAGTTTTTCTGGTTTACAATTATTTTTTTCTGTAATTTTTTTCTGCGTTCAGGTCATAGCTTGGTCATGGCCAATGGAGAGCAAACATTTATGTTTGAGCCTTGAGAAGTTTTGCCTGCTCCGGAATGAATACAGAGAAAATGAATTTGAAGCCCAACTAGATATAATACCACAAAAGATATGTTTAACTGAGACAGATATAGATATAAGTTTTTTGATTTTTTTTAGTTCATTTGTAAAGTTCAGTAATTTTTTTAAGTAATGTCATTTTGAGGCCGTGAAATTGGTCAGTGAATTTAAGAGAGACTTTCAACTAGATATAAATGCTAGCCGGTGGTAATTGGTAAAAATATTTCAAAATTTTACTTTTTTTTAAATAATTTAATCTTTCTAAAAAAAGATAATTTTTTTTTCTGTAAACATAACTTCTCGAATTCTTGTTTTGGTCAAAACGGTTTGTATAGTGGTCGTAGTTTTAAAGTGTGACCAGACAGGTTATATTTTTTTAGGGGACCAAACGGGAACTTCTTGAGTTACAGAAGGGGAACTTTTTTTTTTCTTAGTTGATCAGGCAGGAATAAATAAATCTTTTACTTCCAAATCATAGTTTTAAATAACAAGATTTATTGGTTAGGTGTTTGGGTCTTATAATGAAAAACGTTTTGTTTTTGAGGATACTGGTGTAATATGAAATATTTTATTACATGCTAAAATTTGTTTGACGGCAGCTAGACTAGTCTTCAGATTTTTTTTTGATAGTCAGGACAGTGGCGTGTACTTAAGGGGGCCTGTCATCTGCGCCCATTGTAAAGCAACTTCCAACTTATAGCAATAGCAGGAGCATACCCTAGCTTTAACTGTGTACAACAGCTTTGGGATTTTTTGTTATGGGTAGTCTGTTGTACGTTCCATTTAGGGATAAATTTACCTATTCGGTTGCTGAGGTAAACAAACATCACTTAACTTTAATTTTAATCCAGTTCAGCTAGGATAAGCGCAATTATTTTTTTTTTGGTTTTACTCACGCAGGAGTTTTTTTATGGCTACTTGTTAATTCTAATTTAGGATTTAAGTAGTTATTTCTCTCTGCAGAGTTGGACGTCATGGTTGGTTGTACAAATACTTAATATAAACTATGATTACATTTTTAAATGCAAATAAATTTTATTTTCTTACTGCTCCGGTGTTCTTCGATTTTGTTCGCGTCTGCCCGGTATTTAAGTTTTATATTTTCTACAGTTGTGAGAAAATTTATAGTGATTTTCACTAGTGAATTGAAAGTGAACTTTGTGTTTGTTATTGCGTGGTTTAGTTTTTATAATTGGGAGGTATAATTAACAGTTTTAATTAAAGTTCAAAGTTTGAATATAAAAGGCACCATGGCTATTTCTTTGAGTCGATTGTCTGACATAAGGTACTTAGTTAAGGACGAGTTAATCTACGAATTAACATGGAGAGGCATAGCCATTGGATCGGTGGAAGAGATGAAGCAACAGCTCATACTGATTAGACAGAGAGAAAGGACTGATGGAAGTATGAGATACCCTCCGTATCCCTTTAAATTTGGCCAGGATGCTTTTAGCTGCATGAAGAAGCTTGATAGTCTAGTACCACTGGTAGAGAAGTTCTCTGGTACGAGCAAAGGGGGAGAGTTTAGAAAAATCGCTGTAAGGTTGGAACATGTGTTAGCCAGGATAAATAACATGAATCCGTCTAACAATAATAATAATAATAATAAATTGTCTTTATTGAAAAAAATGCCATGTACAATATTGCTGGAAATTTAATAAGTAGTTAGTAAATAAAAAAAAAGCACTTTTCAAAGGGCGAAGTCTAGCTGACAGTCCAGCTACTCAACATTAACCCTTATTTAGATTAATAAATCTTACCTACTCTAAATACTAATCTCAGATTAATTTTATATCTATAAAACAATGAAACAATGAAGGAGAAAAAAACGAACAAATCTGTGAAGCCTAATAAACTACTCTCCAATCCGTCGATAATATTTGTTTTTGCTTGTCTATAAAAACCATTTTAAGTTTTTTCTTTAATGATAAAACGTTTCCGCAGGCGGCAAAGTAAGTTTGAAATTCATTATAATATTTAACACAGGTATAAGAAAAACTGCGTTCAAACATACTAGAACGATATCTGGGTAAAATAAGTTTATCAGATCTTATTGGAAAACCTCGAAAATCGCTACGAAAAGATAATTTTTCTCTTAAATAGGACGGTGTTGATGTTTTTAATAGTTTGTATATAAATATCAGTAACAAATATATATATAAATTATTTATTCTCAGCCAAGAGACTTCGTTAATTTTTTTTGACACATGATCATACTTACGAATACCACATACAAAACGGCAACAGCTGTTTTGTATCTTTTGTAAACGTTGACAGTCTACTGCTGTTAAAGAAGGATAAAAAACTGTAAGACAATAAGAAATCGTTGACATAATATAATATTCGCACAACTTTTTTCTTACTTTAAAATTTAAAATGTGCTTGTTTGCATATAGAGTTTTAAGTGATAAATATGATCTTTGGCTGAGATTTGAAACATATTGCTGGAACCTAAGGGAAGTATCCAAGAGCACCCCCAGATTCTTTGCTGTTTCACTAAACTCAAGTTGTTGGCCGTCCAACACAAAGAACAAATGGTCTTTTAAAAATTGACAATTAGAAGGAGCAAATAGGAGAACCTTTGTCTTATTAGCATTTAATCTTAAGTTATGTTTACTAGTGTATTCTAAAATACCACGCAGATCCTCAATAACCTGTCCCGAGACCTCTCTGTAATATGTTGGGTCAAACTCATAAGTTACTTGATTATCATCAGCATAAGAATGAGTTTCGCAATATTTTAAAACATTACCAATATCAAATGTAAATAGAATATACAAAAGAGGTCCCAGGATGGATCCCTGAGGTACTCCTGAAGAAACTTCCCCCGCCACTGAAGTATTAGATATGTTTGAACCGACTCGAGTTTGCTGTTTTCTATCACAAAGGTAGTGTTTGAAAAATGACAGAGGCATATCCGTTAGTCCAAAATAATGTAATTTTGCCCTAAGTAGATCATGATCAACACAATCAAATGCACGCGAAAAATCCAGTAATATAAGCACAGTCGCCTTTTTGTCATCTAAACCTTTTAATATATTGTTAAAAACATTCAGTAGTATGGTAGACGTACTGTGTCCAGGGCGAAAACCTGATTGATTTTTTGGTAGTAGCTGACACGCACTTACATAAGCATATAATTGCAAATAAACAACTTTTTCTAAAATTTTGCTTAGTATTGGAAGCAAACTTATAGGCCTTAAATCATTTAGGGTCTCAGGTGAATTTACTTTTGGTATTGGACAAATGATCGCTGTCTTCCATGATTCCGGAAAGTATCCATATTCTAGGCAACAGTTTATTATATGTGTGATGTGATTTATAGTAAAAGGAAGACTATGTTTCACCATCAAAAGAGAAATATCATCAACACCTGGAGCATTTGATTTAAGGCTAAATATAAGTTTCTTTATTTCATCTGGTGAAAAAAACTTAAATTCAAAACGTGCTGAACTATGCCTATTAGAATTAAAGTAATCTACTAAACCCGAGTCGGCTTTGGTTTTACTGTAAATGGATAAAAAGTGATTATTAAATTTGCTACAGTCCTGCATAATAGTTGGTAGTTCTGGCTTTGGCTTTCCTATAACTTGAGTTCGTCTTAAGCGTTTCCACAGTTCACCGGTCTCCTGTGCATTAAAGTGATTTAAGTAAGCTGATTTTTCCCTTCTTATGGCTGCCAGTGCAAAATTACGCAACTGTCTATAATTATTCCAATTCGCAATAGTTTTATGGTTTTTAAATTTAGACAAAGCGTTATCCCGATCCTTAAGTATCGAGTTAAGCATTGGTGTAAACCAGGGAGCCGGTGATCTGCTAAGACGCACGGTTCGCAAGGGAGCGTGAATGTCAAAAATTTGTTTTAAATTATTTGTTAAAAATTCTACCTTTTGATCCACATTTTCCATATAATACAAAGAGTCCCAATTAATCCTATTCATATCTTTAGAAAAGGCTTGTTGATTAAAATATTTAAAACATCTATATGTGTATAACTTTTGACGAGAACATGGTGTTGCTAACGTCAGTTCACAAAAAACTAAGTTATGATCGGAAATAAGATCAGTATTCAAGACTACGTGTTTTTTAACAAACAAAACGTTGTTAACAAAAATTGGATCCAAAAGCGTAGATATTGTACGGGAAATCCTAGTGGGTTCATCTATAAGTTGAACCATATTATAAGAATCAAAGCAATCACTTAATGGGTTTCCCGGGTCCAGCATACTGACATTTACGTCCCCTGTGACAATAATGCAGTCTGCCTCGACCGATATTTCAGACAAAATTGCATGGTATGAGTTAACGGACTCAGAAACTGAACAAGCAGTATGTGAGCGATATACAACACAAATTGTAACTTTAACCTTTTTTACCTCAAACTTAATTAACAAAGATTCTAGGGGTCCACTATCACAGGTGTTTAAAACGTACATATCAACATTTAATTCATTTTGAACATAAATAGCAATACCTCCTCGAGCCCGATTTATACGATCTTCCCTTATTAACTTATAACCATTTATATGCACCACATCTGAAGATATCCATGGCTTAAGACAGGTTTGAGTCATACAAAACACATGAAACCCATTACTTTGTATCACATCGCGTATATCTGAAAAATGCGCTGCTAAAGAACTTACATTTAAGTTTCCTATTTTTAGATTATTAAAATAGGTCGCCATTTTAAAGGAAAATAAAAAATAGACATATTATATAATTAAAACGCTAGTAGACAAATTGTAAATTGTAAAAATTTACTCAGTGTTTCATATGAGATTGTGGACATGATCAGGACTCCTAGTCCTTATAGCTTTATGGTTATCATCTTTTTTAACATATACAGCTCCCCATTTACTCCAAACATACTTGTACCCTTTGTCTTTACACTTTTTTGTCTCCTTCAATAGCATGTATGTTTGCTTGCTCAGTTCTTCATTAATATAAATTGTTTTCTTATCCTTATCAAATTCACATGCAGTCGTATCTATAGAAATTTTTTCTCTCCTGAGCTTTAGAATGTTTTCAGCCATGTTTTTATCTTTGAAGGACAGAGAGACCAAAGGATCTTTGTTTTGTGGCTTAATAATCTTAAAATGTTCGATGGTGTTTTCAATTACATTTTCGCCCTTGACAAACGTTAATACTTTACAGGTCTTAGTTTTAATAGTAGTATCATCATCAGATTTTTTGAAAGCACCACTTATCTGAATTTGTATACCATTTTTTTTCAACGTCAATACCGTAAATTTTATTTTGCAAAGAAGTAACATCTGCTCTTAGCTTACTGTTTTCATTTCTAATTTCATCGATCAATCCACCAAGAACCTTGGTCTTCTGCTTTTCAGACTCATACATATGGTTAATAAAATCAAATGATTCTTTCATGACAAATATCTCATCCTTAAGACCTCTAATTTCCGACTTAAGTTTAAGTAGAATAGTCTGCATCACCATTTTCCTCCTGAAACATCGATAATCTTCTGTTTTGACTTCCAATAGCCAAATGATTAGGCTGAGGCAAATTAGAACACAACGGCATCTCCTCGTTTTGCTGGTAGATAGTTTGCCTTCGATTACTCACCCTAGCTTGCTCTCGCTCTTGCGGGATATCATTGACTTGAAAAATAGTTTGCCTTCTATTTTGACTCGTGGGAAGAAACTGGCCTGTGGTTCGGCCGGGATGCGCGGGCTGACATTTATTGCACGTCCAGGATTGTTTTTGTTCATACATCGAACGAACGTCTAGCTCAGTAAGACTAACGCAGATCGGATGATAGTATCTGTTGCAGGTACCACATTTCGGCTTATAAATAGCTTTCGGAATGCTTGAATTACACACTCCACATATGTGTCCTTTTTTCGTCATATTGCTGAAGAAAGTTATCAGACAATGAATTAAATTACTTTCTTACTTTACCTTTAAAACGAATAACCGCTGGCGTGCGTTTTCCACCTCGTTGAATAGGATCGGCAAAAAACCTTATCAGTCATCCACAGCACGTGTAGACAATCGCCGATATCGCAAAACACAAAGTTTTGAGTCTAGATAACAAGCACAGGTATTCACTAGTCTGCATAAATACTAACTTACTAATTTTTACTAATTAATTTGAGCTATAAACATCAAATATTAACTTAACTTTGACAGATACGAAAATGCGTGCGTTTTCGTTTTCCGCCAACGTATACTTTGAAGAAAGTCAAACCAAAGGCATACTGGTTGCGGAAACCTTGAGTTTGATTGGGAGATTGCAGAGCCAAGCAACAGATTTACTAAGAGTGTGCGTTGCCTCAGATGATGATGAAGCATCTGAAAGCCAATCAACGAGTCGAGGCTCAGACCACTCAACAAATGCTGGCAACACACCCAACCAGTCTCATTTCCCGCAACCACAGCACTCGAGCACACAGAGAACAGCTCAACAGCCTACAAACCAACCGTCGGTCATTGCTCCAGTGCAAATGCAAATGCTAACGAACCCAACTCAAACATCAGTACAAGCACCACTCCCTATGCCGATTGAGAATTACGGTACAACAGCTTTTCAGTATCAACAACCGTCTACCGTTCCTTTGAGTTTAGCTGCCCTCCAAAGTAGCATAGCACCAATTGCTCAGTCACGACCATTTTCATGTTCGTCGCCAGTACCAATGTCAAGTGATCCTGGTACTTCATATCATGTTGCACCTGTACCTCCGCATAAGTGGAACTTAAAGTTTACAGGCGAGAGGGGTACGATCTCTTCACCGCATTTTTTGAGAGAGTGGACGAGTTAAGTCAGGCGAGAGGAGTTAGTAAAAAGGTTCTACTGAACTCAGGCATTGATCTTTTTGAAAAGTCAGCCTATACTTTTTATAAAGATGTTCGAAGAGAAGTCCACACATGGGAACAGCTGGAACAGAGGTTCATGGCAGAATATCTTCCTTCTTCATATGGCGAGAAGCTATTGAAGGAGATCTAAAAACGTAAACAAGGCCCTGGAGAGTCTATAGGGACCTATATTGCTGTCATGAACACATACTTCCAAAGACTTGGCTGTCCTGTTTCTGAAGAGGCGAAATTAGCCATCGTCTTCAGAAATATCGCGGACATCTATAAAAATGGGTTAATTGCTACTGAGGTCAATAGCCTATCACATTTAAAGGATTTGTGTCGTAGAATAGACCAGAGATATGGTTTAGAAGAGGCGAATTTTACACCTAGGAAAAACCAATCTATTGAACCTGACTTAGCCTACGTTGACGTAGAGACCGATAATGACGATTTTCCAACACGGATCGATACAGTTCAGATATCAGGTGCCGGGACATCAAATCAACAGAATTTGAATATTCCTGATAATAGATTTAACAGAGATAGGCAACGGCCAGCAAGCAGTTTCGCTGCTAGAGCTGATAGAGATAGGCAACAACCAGCTAGTGGTCAGTCTAGTGCAAATGACAGAGATGTACAACCACCACAGGGTGTTGGATCTGGTAGGGCGAACAGGGACGTTGTTTGTTACAGATGCAACCAAACAGGGCACATGGCAATCGGGTGCGCATTACCTAGAGGTAAGCAGTGTTATTCGTGTGTTCAGGCAGGGGTAACAGTCAGAGAATGTCGAAATTGTAATCGTCAGGGAAACGGACCCAGGCGCTCGTAGGTGGTCGACCTTCGAGTCAGCCTGAACAAGCATCGACCGATAGGCTAACGTACGTTTTAGATTATGTGATAAGTCATGCTCGTAAAGATGAGAGGCCTTATTTAGAAGTGGATGTGCTCGGAAATAAGTTACTAGGTTTGTTGGATTCCGGGGCTTCACGTAGCTTTTTAGGGAATCATGGTTGGTCAATCATCGAGAGGTTTAGTTTTTCACTTGATACGACGAAGAAGACGAGTTGTATTGTGGCAAATGGTATGCGAGTTCAGGATAAATTTAGGTTAATAGAGGTCGTCGTCGTTCCTGAGTTGCCGCACACTTTGATTTTGGGATTAGATTTTTGGATTTCGATGTGTATAGTACCGAACTTAAGTACTAATGAGTGGCACTTTGCCGATAATAAAGATGTGATTTGTTCTTTAGAAACATCAGACCAACAAACAACTCTTACACCTTATGAATCAGAACGACTAGAGGAATTGGTCGTTAAATATAAGACTATTATGGGTGACTCACTGGGATGTACAGACAGGGTAGAGCATAAGATTACAACAGATAAGACAACGTTCATATAAGGTCTCACCGGTCATTCAGAAACTTATTGATGACGAAATCGACGAAATGCTGAAAATGGATGTGATAGAACGTAGTAGTAGTTCATGGGCTTCACCAGTGGTAATGGTACAAAAGAAAAACACAAAGAAATATCGTTTCTGTGTAGACTACCGCAAATTGAACTCAGTGACGGCGCGTGATAGTTATCCTTTACCACTCGTATCCGAGACTCTTGACAAGTTGAAAGATGCTAAATACTCGTCAACTTTAGATATCAAAAGCGCTTATTGGCAAGTACCAATGGAAGAAGCCACTAACAGCATTCATCTGTCGACGAGGTCTCTTCCAATTTAAGCGTTTACCTTTTGGTCTTCATAATGCACCTGCAACTTGGCAGAGACTCATGGATAGCATCATAGGAAACGATTTAGACCCCTACCTGTACGTATATCTCGATGACCTCGTAATTGTCACACAGAGCTTTTGTGAACATCTTAGAATTCTTGAGGAAGTCCTACGAAGATTGCAGAATGCAAAGATAACGGTAAGTTGGGAAAAATGCCAACTGTGTAGGCCAGAAATGACTTATTTAGGATTCGTAGTGGACCGACGAGGCATCCGAGTTGACCCTAATAAAATTAGAGCCATGTTAGAGCTCCAGAGGGCAAGAACTGTCAGAGAAGTCCGTAGAGTTGTAGGTACAATTTCCTAGTATAGACGTTTCATAGAGAATTTTTCAGCGATAATAGCTCCAATTACAGCTCTAACTAAGAAGAATCAAAAGTTCGATTGGACTCCAGACTGTGAAAAGGCATTTATTAAAATTAAGGAACTTTTAGTGACTGCACCGATTCTTACATGTCCAGATTATACCAAAGAATTTGTCATTCAAACAGACGCATCAGGATATGGAATAGGAGCATGTTTAACGCAGCCTTATCCTGAAGGAGACAAAGTCATATGCTATTTGAGTCGATCTTTGACTAAGCAAGAACGTGTTTACACGACCACCGAGCGAGAATGTTTGGCATTGGTTTGGGCGATAGAGAAGCTCCGGGCTTATATTGAGGGGATCCCATTTAAGGTCATAACACATCATTTTAGCTTAAAATGGCTTCATAGCTTAAAAGAGCCCAGTGGAAGACTTGCTCGTTGGTCTGTAAAACTGCAGCAATATGATTTTGAAGTAATCCATCGGAAAGGGAAAGATTTAGATGTCCCGGACATGTTGTCTCGTGCAGTACCCATGATTGATACAATTTCGCAGCTCAGAGTCGTTTCAACAGCAATTAAAGATCGATGGTACCAAAAGATGGTAAAGAGTGTCGTAGAATCACCGTTAAAATTTATGAACACTAATAATAAGTTGTATAAATATGTCAAACAAGAATACCCTCAACTTTCACCATCTAACGAATATTGGAAAGAGGTAGTACCCAAAGATCATAGGCGTAGAATTATTGGAGAAGCTCACGATCCTCCTACCGCAGGACACATGGGTGTGTATAAAACCTTCCACAGCTGGCAGAAAAATATTACTGGCCAAAAATGCGCCAGGACGTGGCAACTTTTGTAAAGAAATGCTTTGTCTGTGCAGCTCATAAAGGGGATACACAAGGTGTATCTGATCAGATGATATCTCACCCAAAACCAACTCGTCCTTGGGAAATTATTTGACGGATTTATGTGGACCTCTACCTCGTTCGACAAAGGGTAATTGCTGGATTCTCGTCGTTACGGACTATTTGAGTAAGTTTTCCTTAGTTTTTCCAATGCGAACAGCCCCTACTCAAGCTGTTGTCAAACATCTTGAGGAATAAGTATTTATGGTCTTCGGAGTACCCCGTTTGCTACTTTGTGATAATGGCCCTCAGTACAAAAGTAATGAGTTTAAGCGTTTTGCTGAGAGTTATCAGGTTAAAATTCAGTATAATCCGTATTATCACCCCAGAGCAAATCCAACAGAAAGGACGAATCGTACGTTAAAAATCATGTTATGTTGTTATGTGAAAGACAACCACAGGAAGTGGGACGAACAAATACATAAACTTGCCTGCTCGATTCGTACTGCAACCCATGAGACAACCAGGATGTCTCCTTTCTTTGTTAATTTTGGTAGGAATATGTGTTTATCAGGAAAAGATTACTCCAACCCAGTTTTGTTATCTGAAGAGAATGGTGTACAATCCGCAGCTGAAAGTAAGAACGAAGGTTTCCGGAAGCTCTATGCTGATGTTAAGAGAAGGTTAGAGATGGCAGGAGAGAAAAACGTAGTTCAGTATAATTTGCGTACAAGGGTACCCAACTTTGTTGTGGGTCAGCGTGTTTGGAAGAAGAATTATGTGTTGTCAGATGCTGCGAAGTTTTTCTCGAAGAAGTTAGCACCGAAATTTGTTGGTCCTTATGTGATTAGGAATAAAATTTTTCCTTGGATATTTGAGCTTCAGGAACCATCGGGTAAAGCACTACCAGGGAGTTGGCATGCCAAAGACCTTAAGTCGGCAGCGGACCTCTCCGATTAACCTTTTTAGGTTAATCGTCTTGAAGTTGGGGGGGGATTATGTAACGTGTCATTTTTACGTTTAAGGCAACGTTACATATTTGTTTATTTAGGTAAATAATCAAGGCTCTTCGACTCGTCTTTCTGTACACAAATTAAGGGTATTTTATAGAGCTAGGTTTGGAGGTTATATAGTGTCCAAAAAGTTACCTTATAAAGGAGACATTCCATCGAATTACTGTGGACATTGCGCACACCGTATTATCTGGACATCGTGGTTGGAATTCGGGATCACAGGTTTCGGAAAATCATATTGAAACTTTTGATTGTTTTGTTTATCTGTAGAATTTTGTGATTTTCTTTGACGTTCACGAAAATAAGCAGCTGTTCTGCTGGGGAATGGCGGCGTTACCGCATCACAAATGGTTTCAGTAACAGGGAGGAAACACTTAGATGAACATTTCATTCGCTTATGTTTATTTTCGAGGATATTGGGACAATCCAAACCTCATATCCTTCACGGATTAGCTAGTTTTGATAGCACGAAAACATATTTGGGTCCACGGGTCGACCAGTAACAACCGAGGCTCCGCCCCTTTGATATCTTTATTAATTTGATAAGGAGAAGATAAAATAAATACGAGTTATGCACTTTCGTAAATGGGAGATAAACGAGGAATAAAAACCAGGACTAAAAGAGTAAACAAAATCGTATTTTTATATTATATAAATTTATAAATAATCATAGTTATATAAAGTTAATAACTAGCTCAGTTAGTCGGATTGAAGGGTTTGTAGGGCTTGCTAGTGGTGAGCAAACTTAACATCTGAACACTCTTGTGCCGAGTTTAAGCAGTAGTGTGTATTTTTAGGTTCAGGTTCAGAAACAACTTTATTAATGTAGAAATGTTTTACATACATGTCGTTAAACCATATGAATCTTAAAGAAAACATTTATAAAGAGCAAAGGAAACTTTTGACTAAGACTGTAACTAAAATACAACTAAATTCTACACTCAGTATAGCTTTACTCATATGGGAATTGGTTGAGTGTTCGAATATTCCTGGGTTTGATGCAAGCTCTGATCTCCAGTAATTGATTTTACAGTTGATGGTTTCAATGCTGAGCTTATTATAGTCCGTCTGGTTATTTTCCTCCTACTTGCTATGTCGGCAGGGGTCCGGTAGGCAAATGTTCGGCTATGTATGGAGGGTGTCTCGACGTCCTTGTTATAAAAATTCCAACCGTGGAAATAGATCCGACAACACATTAGTGTGCGTTTTACGTATTTTCAATATCCCCTTGGTCGATGCTGCCCCCTATATACCGGTATGGAACTATTGGTGTATTTCCTCATTGGTTAGTTTGAAAACCGCGGGTTTTTTTTCTCCAGTGTCGCAAACAGTAGTTAGTGATTTTTCGGTGAGAGCGTTTTTTTTATAAATGGGTTCGCATCCTTATTTGAATTTAACCGGGAAAATTTGGTTGGTACTGTGTGTACTGTCCCCACCACATTCTACGAACCGTTTCCTGCGGCTTCATTTTTTTTTGTGTTCTCGACGGAGTGCCTTGTCTCTTTCCTAACGAATCTTGGCTGGGCTGGTGGCCGTCTGTTGGTGCCGCCATTGTTTTTGGTGGTTATTGGCACTGCAGTAGTTGCGGATTATACCAAAGACGGTTTACTGTGAGCCGTCGTGTTTAGGCGAAGTCTAGAGTGACGCTCACACCCTTTAAGGGGGATTTAAGTCGGCCTACGCCATTTCTATGGGAAATAAGAACGGTAAGTTCGATTTTTTTTTACTATTTTTTTTGAATTCTTCAAGACAATATTTGCCTCCCAAATTGTAATTGTTTTTCGTGTGAAATGTACTTTTCGACGAGAGACATGGGGAATTTTTGGAGTTTTTTTATTTTTTTAAAACCACGTTTTGGATAAAAACTATATATTGTTTTTTCCTTTGTCTACAGCCCTGTCCATTCCATCGACAGTTGTGCTGGACGCTGGTGTGAAGCCGGGTGTAGCCTTGTAACCCTGGGAAAGGTACGTTAGGATTATTTTAGTTCATCTGTTTAAATCCTTTTTATTTTATTGAGTCGACATTGGGTTCTTGATTAAATTACTCGGTGTAGGGGAACTTCGTGCAAAATAGACGAATTCCAGGAAACTGAAACATTTCATTTTCCACAGGTTTTTACGCTCGGGCAAGATCGAACCACATTTTTGGACCATGTGCTGTCCTAGCACCATGTGCTAAGCAAGCACGAGGGGAGGCGCAGGCAAACCAGGAGCAGCAGTAGCAGGAGGAGAACAACACCAGGTTTACTAAACAAAACACCAACTGTAATTAAGTCAAAGGACCAAGGTAGGAGCAAGCTTCAGATATAATCTTTCACATAAATCTTCAATATAATTTAGACATAATCTTTTCATATAAATTTTTAATATAATTTAGACGTAATCTTTTTATATATAATTTTTCACAGTATAATTTCAACATTGCTTGTAAACGCAAGGTAACGGTATGACGTCATAACCACAGTTTTGCGGCGTATTTACTAAATTGACTTGTTTTCCTTCATTTCATTTATTTAAGACAATTTCTCCTGTGAAATTTGGAGTGCCTTGCTATTTTGGCCCTAACTTATTTGGTATTTTTCTCAGATCTAATTATACAAGATGAACTAAATCTTTGTGTTATTTGTACAACCCAATGAACCAACTTTGCAGAGACAAAAGAGAGATGAGGTTATATTTTTTAGCGGTTTCCCTTACATTGTTTTACCTCATGGGGTAGATCTCGGACTGGGTTGCTGTCTGTCTCATTCTACCCAACGTAGAATGATGACAGCAGATATTTGGTCCAGATCTCCCCTATGACGGAATAATTTTGGAAGTATGTTTTTTTTTTAACAATCATTTAGGTAAGTGAGTCTTACACTACTGACTCAAATGTAGGTACACTGTGACCTGTTGGAAATGTGCATCTACCTATAAGAAACTTTCTATTTGTGTCATTTTGATTCATTTGGGAATCTTTTAAATTCTATTTTGTTTATTAGTCAATTTTTTTTGTTATTCTTAATTACACAAAATACTCTGGAAGCCTCGGAAGTAAGTAGAGTTTCATTGTTTGGCTACAACGTTTGGGTTGAACTGTATTTTAATTAAGATCTTCTTTGTAAATCATTGATATTAAAACATTGTGGAGCTTAAAATTTTCTTATTTCTGAACCCCCCCTTCTCCACTGTATAAAAGTTACCGGGCATATCAATGTTTTACCTAGCTGGAAAATACAGTTCTGCTTCCAGATATTTGTTTAATTATTCAGTATTTTTTTAGTGTCAAAAATTGGCACAGCGGTATTGCTCTATTTACAGTGTCACAAAATGGCGGCAACGTCTTTTAGTTGCCACAAAATGTCACCCAACACATTTTAATAGGCCACAACTGGTTTTGTTTGAAACAAAGTCTGTCAGAAAAAATAAACCTATCAGTACCATTGCAAACGCCAGAACAAATCGATAAAGAAGTTGATTATTTTGTTACAAATATTCAACAAGCAGCTTGGGAAAACAGTCCAAAACCAAAGAGAATTTTTAAGGGAAAAAACTATCCAAAGAAAATTAGAGACCTTATATTGGAAAAAAGGAAACTAAGAAGAAAGTGGCAGCAAAGCCGTGATCCTCGGGACAAAACAAATCTCAACAACATGACGCAGCGCATTAGGCGAGAAATTCTAGTAATAAAAAATGAATCTATTAACCATTTTCTTAATGAACTTACAGATGATAAAAATAACGACTATTCCCTTTGGAAAGCAACCAAAGATTTTAAAAGACCAATTATCCAAATTCCACCCATACGAAAATCTAACAACTAGTGGGCTCCTTAACGAAGAAAAAGCAGATATTTTTGCAAGTCATTTAGAAAAAACATTTCAGCCCCACGAAGCACCAGATGAACTCTTTCATTTAAATGAACCCCATCAAATCGAGGAGCATATTAAGCTTACATCACCAAAAGAAATATTAACAGAAATCAAAAATATTAATTCGAGAAAAGCCCCAGGGTATGATCTTATTAACGGGGTAGTCATAAAACAACGACCCAGAAAAGCTATAGTAAAACTATGCAACCTAATTAATGCGTCTTTTAGGCTTAGGTATGTACCTAAACTGTGGAAAGTTGCAGAAGTTATCATGATTCCAAAACCGGGAAAACCCCTCCATGACGTGTCATCTTACAGGCCAATATCTTTGCTGCCAATTATATCCAAGCTCTATGAAAAATTATTGCTTAAAAGAATAAAACCCATCATAGAAAGACAAGAAATTATTCCATCTCATCAATTTGGTTTTCGAGACAAGCATTCCACGATAGATCAAGTACACAGAATTACTAATATAATAGAAAAAGCACTAGAAGAGGGAAAAGTTTGTTCTGCAGTTTTTCAAGATGTAGCACAAGCATTTGACAAAGTGTGGCATGAAAGCCTTAATTTTAAACTAAAACGGTTTCTGCCAAAACAATATTCGGATATTTTGGAGTCATACATATCTGATAGACATTTTAGAGTAAAACAGGAAGACTCATACTCAAATTTAAGAGAAATTCAAGCAGACGTGCCCCAGGGTAGCGTACTAGGCCCTTATCTATACTTATTATTCACTTGTGATATCCCAAAGCCAGAAAATTGTCACTTAGCAACATTTGCCGATGATACTGCATAGAAAAACTTCAGAATGCAGTCACCCAAGTGCACAGTTGGACCACAAAGTGGCGAATAAAATTAAATGAAACCAATTCAATTCATGTTGATTTTACAAACAAAAATCTAAATCACATACAAATAACAATTAACAACATTCCAGTACCATATTCGAATCAGGCAAAATATCTAGGTATGACACTTGATGCCAAATTACGCTGGAAAGCACATGATAAGAAAAGAAAAGAAGAACTTGAGATAAGGTATAGAAAAATGAACTGGCTAATTGGAAGGAAGTCCAATTTAACAATTCATAATAAGTTACTGCTTTATAGACAAATACTGAAACCAGTATGGACATATGGAATTCAACTATGGGGTTGTGCTAAAGAGAGTAACATTTTAGTTGTACAGAGATTTCAAAATAAAGTATTAAGAAACATTGTGAATGCACCTTGGTACGTTCGAAATAGTGACCTTCATCGAGATCTAAAAATCGAAACTGTAGCAGAGACTATAAAAAAGTACGCAAAAAGCCATGAAGATAGACTCCATCGGCATGTGAATGTGGAAGCAATTCAGCTTCTAGACAATACTATGCTAGTTCGAAGACTAAAAAGAGTGATGCCGTTTGAGCTAGTAAACTAAGTGAATTACACATAAAACAAAATAATGCTATAAACACAACACAATTGTGAGTTACAGACTAAACAGAGCGGGGAGAACTGTTGAGTGAACCCTAAGTTTAAATCTGACTTTTCTAGTAAATTAAGTTAAAACAAAATTGCTAATTAGTCTTACTGACTAGATTGTAATAAAAAAAACACAGTGTGTTTGACAAATAAAAAAAAATATCATTACGTTTTAATAACTCAACACATGACATATCCAACAAAATTAATTATTTTAGAGATTGCGTAATACATATTTCCATTATTTGCATATACTGCATTATCGCGCATTCCTCATCTAATGTTTTCCGAATAAGCGCTGCATATAACTTTTCTGAAGGCGGCATGATTTAGTTTCTACTATCGCCAATCGCATTTTACAGGCTGCCCTTTTTCGATTCTTGAAACACGTCGTATCCCACAGTACATCGGTCTAATTTTTAAGTGATGAGTCACCGGCTGAAGTTTCGAACATAGGTTTATCTTGCCGAGACGAATAAGTTTTTTCTTTGCGAAAAAAAAGTGTTTGCGCGGGCGTAGAAATCATTCGAGCTTCGGACTGAATAAACCAAGCATGCAATTTTGGCGACAATGTCGTGGCTATTGACTTTTTAAACATTTCTTAAGCCACAGAGAAAAAATGACCGATTACAATTATTTACTGTAATTTTTTCCATCTCGTAATTTATGAGTTGAGAAAATAGATACAGTACAGAATTAGTAACCAGCTATTTTCTATCTGTGGCTTAAGAAATATGTGAAAAGTCAATGGCAACATTGTCGCCAAAATCACATGCTTGGTTTAGTTAGTCCGTAGTTCGAAATATTTCTACGCCCACGCACTCTGTTCGGAATCACTTTCAATAATTTTGGCACAGGAGAAAGTTGTTCCTCTCGGCAAAATAAACCTATGTACGAAAATTCAGCCTGTTACTTATCACTTACTTATTATATTGTATTGTGCAGACCGCTGGCGCTGTAAGAATGAGAGAGACAGAACAGGGATGCTTCTTTGTTCCCCACGTGACTTGTTGGCCTGTCATCTTGGTAGTGTGCCAACTTTAATATATTTGTTTGTTGATCTTTTTAAGGGCTTCGATGTTTTGTGTTAGGTTATTTTTTTTGATATTTGGTCATTTGAGATTTTAAGGGCGTTTTTTTTGGAAATTTTGAGTTTGTAGTCTAGTGCCTATGTGTGTGCAGTAAACATATAAGTGGCAAAGTAATGCCAATTTTTTCCTACCCTGCTTTGATTAGCACTGCACTCCACTGGTCGCCACAGAGTTGATTAAACTTTCACTGAAAACTATATAGACGTTATCAAGTATGTGTGCTTAGTCCTTTTTCTAAAGTGTTAATTTTACCTTTTGTTGAACGTCGTGATAAAACTTCAGACTTTCCTATCGTTGATCTTGATTGATTCGCAATTCCTGTTGTAATAACGTTGGGTAGATGGGCCCGAAGCCAGAAATATTGGCTCCTGTTTGGCTTATGACTCAATCAGAAAGTTATCGGCTACCGAAAAGCCCTTTATTGAAGTTCGGGAGTACGAAATATGGCCGAGGTTTGAGAGAAATTACTAAACACGAGTATAATACAGAGTGGAGTTATATTTGCTAAACATGAACACCAGTATTTACTAAGTTCTTAAAACTTTAGCCCTTAGATAAGTTGAATGACCATCCCAGTTTTTTCGGCACATTCCCGATTTTCGACAATTTGTCCCGGGTTAAAAAAAGTGTACAGATAGTCTGGATTTCACAGCAAAATCCCGGTTTGTACCGGTTTTGATACGGTTGTATTCTGTATCTTTAAAGTCACTGTAAATCAAGTAATTCATTTGCAGAAAAAAGCTATTTTCCAAACAAGTGCAGAAAATTGACTGTTCCGCACGCAAATGCCGTTAATAGTTAAGAACAATTGTTTTTCTACGTGCGTCAGGAAAACACAAAAAAAAATAAAATTTAAAGAAAAATAAACCAAAACAGATACACACCCTTTCAGGCAACTTCAAAAAAAATACCTAGTATTTTAACAAAATATAACATCTGAAGTTTACATCATAGCAACCAAGGCATTTTATAGGAAATATTATGAACAGGAACTTCAAATATATAAAGGTTTTTAAAAATTTGACATTTTTGTGCGGAAAAATTTTTCCACACTAGTGCGGCAAAGCAGAATTTTCTGCATAAAAAAATGTGTAGAAAATCACATTTTTCACACGCTTGTAGAAAAAATACATTTTAAAAAAACACAAATAAATATATTTGTACTCATTATTAATATACAAAATACTAGTTTTATTTTGACCTTAGAAAATTGAACTTGTTCGAAGATTTGAACTGATGTTCTGGATTAAATACTTGAATAAATATTAAATAAAAAAAATTTCAAATAATTTTCTGCTTATTGTTTTTTTAACTAAAATGATGTTTTTAGTAGGTAATCATTTTGATATAAATAGCTATTTATTTAATTTTGAGCCCCCTTCTTGCAAAGACAACATAAAATACAACTTTTAGTGATGGTAACAAAAAAATTAATATTTTGAGGCAAAATTGGTATAGGTACTAGCAGTGGCGTATATGGAAAAACGTTTCGGGAGGGGGGCCGAGACAGTTTCGGGGGGGGGGGTCCGAGACCTCATGAGGCCGTATTTTATGCTATTTTATGTTTGTATTCATGAAATATGTGGAAAATATTTTAAAAATCTTAGCTTTGGGGAGGGCGGGCCCCCCAGACCCCCCTTATAAACGCCAGGTAACTCGTTTTGCCCCCAAGAAAAAATCCCGTTTTGACCCCATAAAAAAATTCCGTTTTGCCGCAAACCACCAGTGAAATTCAAACAAAAATCATACACAGTAAAAGGCTAATTTTACGGGCAACGCGTTTAATTATGAATAATACATAAACCTAGACTAATTGTTCAATGTAAACAAAAACCGACACAAAATGCCCTAGCTATTTTTACGGCAAACAGCGCACAACCTAACAAGTTGAGCAAAAACCAACTTAAGCTCAGCCGACCGGCACCAATCACCGGCAGAGAGTTGAACCAGTCATGGGAATAAAATATCTTATCTTAAGAGGCTTTATTCTTGCGCAGTTAAGCTAAAACTGCGGTATCCCAGCTTTAACTCGTCTCCCATTTTGCCCCCTTTCGCCTACATCTTCATTAGTCGAAATTCTAGAATAATTACTAAAAAATCCAATTAACAACATGGCTGCCAAAATGATATATCTTGCAATATTATAGCAAGCCGGGGTTTTTGAAAAGTCTGCATTTTGAGAGGGGGCCTATGACTTTTTTTCTACAGATGATTTGTGCGTACTTAATTATGTTCACTTATTCGTTTTTGTTTGGTTTTTTTGTTTATTTTAATAAATCCCTATTTTATTTTTAACTTTTCACATTTGCCAGCCTCCCCCCAGATTTGATGCTGCGTGCGCCCATGGTTGCAGTTACAGCAACCAAACTTTCCAATGTAGACTTGTTGCAATATAGTGAGTGACAGTGAGGCGATAGAGGGAATTTGATTAATTTTTTTTTATTCTAATTTTTCGGGCTAGAATAATCTATAAACTGTACACAACCTTAACCTTTGACAAAGCTTAATATCCTTATAAACCTTAGGAATTTTACCCAGAAACCTTTTTAAAATTCTGGCTAGGTTTTATACAAGGGTGCAGTTCTTACTTTAAATTTACCCCGACATTTCTAGCCTTCGTCGCACGCTATATGTAGGTATAACTACGTTTGGCAAAATTAAGCAAAACTCATTTAGAAGTTTATACTTGCCCTGTTCTAATTTAAATTTATAGTTTTTTACGGATTTGGAAATCAAGTTGAAAACTTAGCAATTGAGGATATCTCTTGATTGTTTATACATGCCTGACACTCCACCATTTAAGATTTGATGAAGTCCGGCTGTTGACAAAAAGTTAAACAAACAAAAAAAATTCTGTTGTTTTTATACATTAAACGCCGCCATCTTGGATTAGATTAGACATATGTCAATTATAAGTTTATAATTCAGCGACCCTCCCTTATTTATTATAAATTGTTATACTACTATACGGCAACATTAGATTTGTCAAACAAGATTGAAAAAAAAACTTTTTTAAGGAAACTTGGAACGCCATCTTAAATGTTAAATTTCCAAATGTAACTTTTTATAAATACTTACAAAAGATGGGTCATTCGTGATAAAATCCAGAATTTCTTTTTGTAGAAATTATAATTGGTCTATAGGTTATGAAGGTATCTTTTATTTCTGATAGATTTGGCGCCATCTTTGTGTCGGCGAACTTAATTTTTTTTCAGTAGGTTTAATGAGCTTGTCAAAAGCTTTAACACAGGTTATAAATAAATATTGCACAAAAATTAAATGAAATATCAAAGGATAACTATCGAAATATAGCCGCCATTTAAAGTTAAATCCATCAAAACTAATTACATTTATTCTAAAACAGGAAATTCATTTTTTTTAAATCTTGGAGTCTGAAGCCGGAAAATCGAATATCTGCAAAGAAAAATGTAACTTTGGGTGTTTGGTACCACCATGCCAAATACAAAAAAAAAATACTTACCGTTTTTGCAGCTTCTTCTTAAAATACCCTACAAATTTACTCAACTAAGTCGTTATTGTTAAAATCTTGTTCTAAAATTACTTTATTCTGTAATATGTAGCTAAAGCTTGACATTTTTGAACAGCGTCTTTGAGAAGGCTTATAATTCCCATATATCATATTCTTTAGTGTCTTATATTTTACCAAAGTTATGTAAAGTAGAAATAGCTACATGAGAGTTTTCTTTGCTTAGGGTCTTTAATTTCTAGAAACGTGAAAAACTATGACAAGCTATAAATCATTTTATTAATTTTTATACTGTTTATTAATTTTTATACAGTTGGATCAGGTTATTCCTAACTATTAAATATTTCGATCCTCCACTAGCATCATGTCGTCAACTTAGTCGCAACCCAGTCAATGTTGGCATCACATGCCTCTTTACTTGTATTGTTCTTGTGTTTCGTGTGGTTCATTACATAAAAAACAATTTTTATATATGGAAATGGAAGGTATGACCATACTTTAAAACGCTATTTTATTCCTTTTTTGTTTATGTGTACATTATAATTTAAGCCTAGCCTTTTAGTTAAAAAATTTTACCAAACCAAAAAAAAACTGTTGTTTTTATGCGACCCTTATTTAGTGTAAATTGATATATTACATTGCAGCACTAGTTCTGTCAAACAAAATTGAAAAATTAACTTTTTTTTAACTTCGGCCGCCATCTTGACAGGTAAATTGCATATTGCAACTTTTTACAAATCCTTACAAAAGTTAGGTTACTCTTGATGAAATTCAGAATTTCTTTTTATAAAAATTAAATTTGGTCTATAAGTTATGAAGGTCTCTTTTAATTTTGACAAGTTAAGTAAGTTTAATGAGCTGGTTAGTAGTTTTAATAGGAGAAAAAACTTAAAGGAAATGTCGAAGAAAAACTAATTATTCGAAGGTGTGTCAAATTTTTATGCAGTTTTAAATTAAGCTGGTCTCACTTAAAGTAAATCGATCAAAACTAATTTTATTTATCTTAAAACATGAAATTCATTTTTTTTCTTAATTTTGGCAGCCGCCATCTTGGATTCTGAACCCGGAAAATCAGGGATCCTCGAACAAAAATTTAGCTCTGGGTGTTAGGTACACTCGCCCACTTATTTTTCGAATATATGTAGAATAAATAAAAACCGTGAGTTGTTTGGCAACCCCACATGGTTTTAAATGAGTGTCATGCATAATTAAACGATTTTCTGCAGTAGTTTAAGTTTGACATTTTTCCGATGACATTAAAAGAGTGAGCGACCGTACCACCATGCCCAATATAAAAATATACCCTTTTTGCAGCTTTTTCTTAAAATACCCTACAAATTTATTTGTAATAACGGTTGATTTTTTTTGGATCAAGGACTCTATTTTTTGATGACCTTGATTTTGCATGTTGTTTTTTGACAATTTCGTACAAAATTCAAGTCGACTGACACAATCGATTTTGACCCCCAAACTTAGACCGGTCAGTCAGTTAGATGGCGCCGACTCTGGCTGAATAATGGAAGCACAAACGCAGAATTATACTATTTCCAAAGGACACGAGTGAAAACCCTGGCGACATATTTCACGTACTATGTTGATATTTTTGGCAGGTTTAGGGATTCTATATAGTAAAAGCTCCAAAGAAACACATCCTCAAAGAAAACATTTTAATGCTGTTTTTTTTTCTCACGGCAAAATCAATTAAATCAATTTACTGGGGAGACGGATCGTAATATTTTAATGGTCGAAAACGAATATATATATACCAGGTGGGCCAAGAAAAACAGGACAATTTCTTTTTTATAATAACATTTGAACTGTGTAATCGATTTTAACAGGACAAACATGTTTGCATAAATTCATTACTACTGAACCGATTTTAATAAAATAAAAAACATCCCGTGAGAATCGATTGTTTTTTAAGATGGCGAATAGAATCATACTTGATTCTCAAAGATGGCGTGATGATTCTTATTTTCGGAAAATGTTTTATTTTTTTAATTTATAGAAAGCCCTACATTTCTGCCGCATAAAGAGGTACAAGTTATTAAAATCGATGTAGTGGTTCTCACAAAATCTGGCTCAGTAATTATATAATATAATAAGAATAATAATAACTAAAATAAAATCAGAATTGCCTCTGCCTTTAATTCCCAGTTTAAGTACTAATTAAAATTATGATGCAAGTGCCTGTAATTCACTTTTATTCAAAGCGAGCAAAAAAGGTTTAAGGCAAAACACATTTTTTGTGAAATATTCCGCCTATAAAACATTTTTAAAACTTTTTGCTAGGTACAATTAAGCCCTTAGCGGTTTCTTATCCCCGAAAGGGCGCGAAAAATGGTAGAAAGGTGTCGTAAATTTCAATTACGTCCTCAGTTTTTCAGAACATTAAAGATTTTAGGGTTGTTAAAAAGATTTTGCTTTACGTGCTGTTAGGATATATGAAAAAGGATGTTAGAGAAGATGCCTCGCTAAACTCGCCATCACGAAGGGCCTTAACAATGATTTATTTCTTGAAGTACCCCTAACAATACCGGTGCGCCTTTAAATAAAAACTTTTTGACTAGACTGTCTTTGAAAATACCTTATGAATTAAATTGAAGATTTTTTTTTGATTTGGAAATAAAACTGTACTTAGGAGAGGATGAAGGGAGATCAGTTTTCGCAGCAAAAATTTATAAAGTTTGTTTATAGAAACTTTTTATCACCCGTCCCCACCAATTTTCTTTCCTCGGTACGGCACTGTTCTTGGTAATTTTCGTCCTAATTCTTATTATATTATTATTATTTAGATTATACAACCAAAGCTATATTTCTGAACATTAAAGCTGTGATCGACTATCATGTGGGCGTGTCCAAATGACATTCCTTGGAAAGTGAAATTAAAGGTTAAATTTTTAAGTGAATCCTATATTTCGGTAACGGAAGACAATACAGTACATATCTAAGAGTTCTACAATTAAAATAAACCAGCATTTTTTGGAGACACCTACTACCCTTTATCGCGAATAGTATGACATACTATAAATTATTTATTAAATTGGTATATAATAAATTAGTAAAAAAAATTTTTTAAGTCACAAGCTTTTATAAAATGCACTAAAAATTTAAAAATAATTTTCTCACTTTCTAATATTATCATAATAATAAAAGCGATGGCCGACTGATGGAAATTTTGACGATGTTAGCACGATAAGATATCCGTATCAATTAAATATCACTATTTGCAAGAATCAATCTAGCAGAAAAATGAAGAGGTACCAAACCCACCCAACCCGACCCAAGATACCCTAGCATTTCTCTGACATAGGTATGGCAATGGCATAACATTGCGGCACATCAAACATATCTTTGATCACCTGTTATGTTGAATATTCACAAATTTAGATTAACTTATGCTTTGATTTGCGGCCATCGCTTTTATTATTATGATAATATTAGAAAAATTATTTTTTTTTCGACGAACAAATTTTTTTTGCGAGAACGCCGAAAATGTGTGATTTTGGTGTATTTTGAACTATCTTAGCAGGCGCGGATCTACGGAAGGGAAAAAGGGGGAAATTTCCTCCCCCAAATCTAAAATTATATAGTTATATAGTTTTGACACACAAAATACAATTCCTGGTTACTATGAAAAATAGTTTTTATGCAATATGTATTTTAAAACCCCCTCCACTCCCCCAAATAAGGCTCCTAAATCCGCCACTGATCTTAGCAATATCGTCGTAATGTCTGTGTATGTGTATGTGTATATCTGTCCGTAACACGATAGCCCCTAAACCGCTAAACCACTGTAACGAGATTAGATTTTGGTGAGTTTTTTGACAAATAAAAAATTTCAAAATGCTAACTTTTTAACAGAGCATCGCATCAATATGTGGTTGACGGAATACAGTAGACCATATTTTTCTCAATAATTTTTGTTATATCCAAAAGCTACGTAGGAGCTTTCGTTTCTGAGATATTTACAAAAAACTGTCATGGATCCATTTATCTTTTATTAAAAGCCACACAAGTTGAACATTTAAAATTAAATCACTTTTGAAATGCAAAAAAGACTTAAATGTTACTTCTCCCTTTTTTATGTAAAGAAAAAAATATATAATTAAACCATTAGTAAAAAGTAAAACTTTAAATCTGAGGGCACCGCGCGCCGTAACCATCTTTTCTTGAAACATTTCAGCCGATATTTGACCTATCTAAAACTCTACTTCGGAATGAGCTACGACTCTTAAACTTTGCACAGTCGTAGATCTTCATGGAGTTAACAACCCTTCCGAAGTAATGAGGAATTCCATAAAGTAGTAAAGTAGTTACGAAATTTCAAAAAACGTCGAAATTGCCACTCACTTACTCATGTATAGATCATCAATATTCTACTGTACTTCCAGACACGCTACAAAGCTAAAATTTGGCAGAGTGGTAGAAATTATCACCAAACCAGTGGAAAAAATCTAAAAACACCAAAATTCTAATTTACTCCCCTCCCCTATACATGAAAAGCTTTGTAAAAGTAACATTGCCCTCTTCCAGAAATGCTAGAGAGTTGAGCTTTGGCAGACTGATAGAAACTATGATAAAACTATAGAAAAAAATTAAAACATCCCAAAATTCAAATTTTCTTCCCTCCCCTATAAATGTAAAGTTATGTAAACGTAACACTGCCCAATTCCAAAAACGCTAGAGCTGAGCTTTTTAAGACTGAAAGACACTATGATAAAACTATAGCAAAAATTTAAAAATACCAACATTTTAATTTACTGCCCTCTCGTATAAATGTAAATTTATATAAAAATAACATTGCCCACTTCCAGAAACGCTAGAGAGCTGAGCTTTGGGAGGCTGATAGAAACTATGATAAAACCATGGGAAAAAATTTAAAAACCCCAAAATTTTCATTTACTCTCCTCCCCTATAAATGTAAAATTATTTAAAAGTAACATTACCTACTTCCAGGAACGCTAAAGAGCTGAGCATTAGAAGACTGATAGGAACTATGATAAAACCATAGGAAAAAATTTTAAAACACGAAAATTTTAATTTACTTTCCTCCCCTATACATGTAAAGTTATTTAAAAGTAACATTGTCCACTTTCAGAAACGCTAGAGAGCTGAACTTTGGAAGGCTGATAGGAACTATGATAAAACCATGGGAAAAAATTAAAAAACCTCAAAATGTTTAGTAAGGCATTGCAAAAGTTCGAACAATATTCCGCATATTTTACTACTTTAAAAATTAAATATTATCCAATTCCTTTAAAAAAGAAGTGAAATCATAACAAAAACATTTCATGTAAAAAAAGCCAAGTACGCGAAAATGGCTTTCCGTGGAAAGAATTGAGATAAAAGTAAAGCCAAGTTCTCCAGTACAAATTTCAAAATGAAAGGTTCTTACTAGTTTGGAAATGTTTTTCTAAACTTGGCTATTAGGGCTGTAAATGACTCTTAGGCACAGTGCTAAATTAAACATAAAAAAGTTTGGCTGTAATAGAAAAGTTTAAAAAAACATTTCCAAACTAGTAAGAACCTTTCATTTTGAAATTTGAATTGGAGAACTTGGCTTTACTTTTATCTCAATTCTTTTTACGGAATGCCATTTTCGCGTACTTGGCTTTTTTACATGAAATGTTTTTGTTATGATTAAATTATAGATGAGCATGATTTTCAGTAAATTTCTTGAATTTTATCGACTCCTTTCTCATATACATTCCAGGTATCCTCTATAGTAGCCATTTCTTTATACTGTTACGTAAAGTCAAACTATATTGCAAACTCACGAGCAAACAAGCAAAAAATAACACTTAATTTCTAAAAAGGACCTTTGCTTAGCTGTTAAAGTCGTTTAGATACCGTATATCAAAAATTTAATTTCCTGTTTTCTAGGCGAAATATTTCGAAATGTCCTCCTTTTTGAAAAGCCATATAATGGAGTTACACGGTTAAGGGAGCATGTTGTTGACGACGACGGTGAGCAACGGCGTGGAAGGGGGGTAAATTGGGGTAACCTAAGCACAACAGGGTCATTATTGAAAAAGTGTACCCTTTTCAGGTTACCATCCAAAGTTAAATTAGTCTTTAGTACCTATTTGTTTACTACAAATAAATTAGCCTAAAATATAATTGGGTCGGTTCGGTTTGGTTCTTTTGAAAACCATACAGAGTCATTGCTCATATACCACGGATTTTTTAATTTTTTGTATTTTTGTAGTACTTGATATGCCTAACTCAAAAATTTATTTTAAATACATATTTTTAAGTTCATTCTGTGTTTTTATACAGGGGATCCAAAATTTGGATTTCAGTTTTCTTATCAAAAACACTGATTTTGAATGAAGGAAATACTTTCTTTTTCTACAACGATCGGTTCCTCAGTATATCTGCTATTGAAAATAGCTTTTTTCTAACCCAGAGAACCGAACTGTCAAACAGAAACAGTAGTCACTTATTGGAATAAAACCTGACCTTATTTTAAAATCGACCCTACGGTGACAGATTTACATATAATATTCAGCTGCTTTGCTTCAAAATTCGGCCTTTGTTTATTTATAAACCGGATTTATTTGTGTCGGTATTTATTAAATGGAAGTTAGCGACTGTATTATTAAATTTGGCTTTCGTATGTCAATTTTGAGAGGTCAGCTGTTAGTTTTCTGTGTGAATGTGTCAGAATAAAGTCGACTCTAAAATAAAGTCAGGTTTTATTCCAATAAGTCCCTATTAACGAAATAGCGCGGGCGTCCATTTTCGGTTTGCCACTTTAACCACCGTAGAGGGAAGACATAGTAGGCTCACTTACCATCTCGCGCGAATATTAGCTCACACATATACTACACTATAGTAGTGTGAGCTATGGTGTAATTTTTTCGGGAAAAAAAAAGTTGCTCCGATTTCAAAATTGTTTATATATCTTTCCGTTTCAGATGATTTTGAAACTTTTTTGTCGCGCCGTCTGCCTGTCTGTCTGTCTGTCTGTCTGTCTGTCTGTCTGTCTGTCTGTCTGTCTGTCTGTCTGTCTGTCTGTCTGTCTGTCTGTCTGTCTGTCTGTCTGTCTGTCTGTCTGTCTGTCTGTCTGTCTGTCTGTCTGTCTGTCTGTCTGTCTGTCTGTCTGTCTGTCTGTCTGTCTGTCTGTCTGTCTGTCTGTCTGTCTGTCTGTCTGTCTGTCTGTCTGTCTGTCTGTCTGTCTGTCTGTCTGTCTGTCTGTCTGTCTGTCTGTCTGTCTGTCTGTCTGTCTGTCTGTCTGTCTGTCTGTCTGTCTGTCTGTCTGTCTGTCTGTCTGTCTGTCTGTCTGTCTGTCTGTCTGTCTGTCTGTCTGTCTGTCTGTCTGTCTGTCTGTCTGTCTGTCTGTCTGTCTGTCTGTCTGTCTGTCTGTCTGTCTGTCTGTCTGTCTGTCTGTCTGTCTGTCTGTCTGTCTGTCTGTCTGTCTGTCTGTCTGTCTGTCTGTCTGTCTGTCTGTCTGTCTGTCTGTCTGTCTGTCTGTCTGTCTGTCTGTCTGTCTGTCTGTCTGTCTGTCTGTCTGTCTGTCTGTCTGTCTGTCTGTCTGTCTGTCTGTCTGTCTGTCTGTCTGTCTGTCTGTCTGTCTGTCTGTCTGTCTGTCTGTCTGTCTGTCTGTCTGTCTGTCTGTCTGTCTGTCTGTCTGTCTGTCTGTCTGTCTGTCTGTCTGTCTGTCTGTCTGTCTGTCTGTCTGTCTGTCTGTCTGTCTGTCTGTCTGTCTGTCTGTCTGTCTGTCTGTCTGTCTGTCTGTCTGTCTGTCTGTCTGTCTGTCTGTCTGTCTGTCTGTCTGTCTGTCTGTCTGTCTGTCTGTCTGTCTGTCTGTCTGTCTGTCTGTCTGTCTGTCTGTCTGTCTGTCTGTCTGTCTGTCTGTCTGTCTGTCTGTCTGTCTGTCTGTCTGTCTGTCTGTCTGTCTGTCTGTCTGTCTGTCTGTCTGTCTGTCTGTCTGTCTGTCTGTCTGTCTGTCTGTCTGTCTGTCTGTCTGTCTGTCTGTCTGTCTGTCTGTCTGTCTGTCTGTCTGTCTGTCTGTCTGTCTGTCTGTCTGTCTGTCTGTCTGTCTGTCTGTCTGTCTGTCTGTCTGTCTGTCTGTCTGTCTGTCTGTCTGTCTGTCTGTCTGTCTGTCTGTCTGTCTGTCTGTCTGTCTGTCTGTCTGTCTGTCTGTCTGTCTGTCTGTCTGTCTGTCTGTCTGTCTGTCTGTCTGTCTGTCTGTCTGTCTGTCTGTCTGTCTGTCTGTCTGTCTGTCTGTCTGTCTGTCTGTCTGTCTGTCTGTCTGTCTGTCTGTCTGTCTGTCTGTCTGTCTGTCTGTCTGTCTGTCTGTCTGTCTGTCTGTCTGTCTGTATGTATGTCTGTCTGTCTGTCTGTCTGTCTGTCTGTCTGTCTGTCTGTCTGTCTGTCTGTCTGTCTGTCTGTCTGTCTGTCTGTCTGTCTGTCTGTCTGTCTGTCTGTCTGTCTGTCTGTCTGTCTGTCTGTCTGTCTGTCTGTCTGTCTGTCTGTCTGTCTGTCTGTCTGTCTGTCTGTCTGTCTGTCTGTCTGTCTGTCTGTCTGTCTGTCTGTCTGTCTGTCTGTCTGTCTGTCTGTCTGTCTGTCTGTCTGTCTGTCTGTCTGTCTGTCTGTCTGTCTGTCTGTCTGTCTGTCTGTCTGTCTGTCTGTCTGTCTGTCTGTCTGTCTGTCTGTCTGTCTGTCTGTCTGTCTGTCTGTCTGTCTGTCTGTCTGTCTGTCTGTCTGTCTGTCTGTCTGTCTGTCTGTCTGTCTGTCTGTCTGTCTGTCTGTCTGTCTGTCTGTCTGTCTGTCTGTCTGTCTGTCTGTCTGTCTGTCTGTCTGTCTGTCTGTCTGTCTGTCTGTCTGTCTGTCTGTCTGTCTGTCTGTCTGTCTGTCTGTCTGTCTGTCTGTCTGTCTGTCTGTCTGTCTGTCTGTCTGTCTGTCTGTCTGTCTGTCTGTCTGTCTGTCTGTCTGTCTGTCTGTCTGTCTGTCTGTCTGTCTGTCTGTCTGTCTGTCTGTCTGTCTGTCCGTCTGTCTGTCTGTCTGTCTGTCTGTCTGTCTGTCTGTCTGTCTGTCTGTCTGTCTGTCTGTCTGTCTGTCTGTCTGTCTGTCTGTCTGTCTGTCTGTCTGTCTGTCTGTCTGTCTGTCTGTCTGTCTGTCTGTCTGTCTGTCTGTCTGTCTGTCTGTCTGTCTGTCTGTCTGTCTGTCTGTCTGTCTGTCTGTCTGTCTGTCTGTCTGTCTGTCTGTCTGTCTGTCTGTCTGTCTGTCTGTCTGTCTGTCTGTCTGTCTGTCTGTCTGTCTGTCTGTCTGTCTGTCTGTCTGTCTGTCTGTCTGTCTGTCTGTCTGTCTGTCTGTCTGTCTGTCTGTCTGTCTGTCTGTCTGTCTGTCTGTCTGTCTGTCTGTCTGTCTGTCTGTCTGTCTGTCTGTCTGTCTGTCTGTCTGTCTGTCTGTCTGTCTGTCTGTCTGTCTGTCTGTCTGTCTGTCTGTCTGTCTGTCTGTCTGTCTGTCTATCTGTCTGTCTGTCTGTCTGTCTGTCTGTCTGTCTGTCTGTCTGTCTGTCTGTCTGTCTGTCTGTCTGTCTGTCTGTCTGTCTGTCTGTCTGTCTGTCTGTCTGTCTGTCTGTCTGTCTGTCTGTCTGTCTGTCTGTCTGTCTGTCTGTCTGTCTGTCTGTCTGTCTGTCTGTCTGTCTGTCTGTCTGTCTGTCTGTCTGTCTGTCTGTCTGTCTGTCTGTCTGTCTGTCTGTCTGTCTGTCTGTCTGTCTGTCTGTCTGTCTGTCTGTCTGTCTGTCTGTCTGTCTGTCTGTCTGTCTGTCTGTCTGTCTGTCTGTCTGTCTGTCTGTCTGTCTGTCTGTCTGTCTGTCTGTCTGTCTGTCTGTCTGTCTGTCTGTCTGTCTGTAACGACCAACGCGCAAACTCAAAAACCGCTTGGCCGATTTTAATGAAATTTGGTACCTACGCTGGGTCTTGGGTCGAGATGGTCCCATTTAAAAATGAACAAAATCCACCGAACACAAGCCAAATGAAAGGGTGGGGGAAGATTTCAAAAATTAGAGTTTATGTGAAAATATGGCGTGTGTGATATCAAACGAAAGGTAATTGAGTATGGAGTTAAACAAAATACATTTTAGTTTTTTTTTCTTCAAAAAGGGTGGGGGTAGATTTCAAAAATTAAAGTTTACGTAAAAATATGGCGTGTGTGATATCAAACGAAAGGTAATTGAGTCCGGAGTTAAACAAAATACATTTTAGTTTTTGTTTTTTTAAAGGTGGGGGTAGATATCAAAAATTTGAGTTTAAGTCAATACATGGCTTGTTTGGTATCAAATAAAAGGTAATTTAGTCTGGAGTTGATTAAGATATATTTCAGTTTTTAGTTTTATTAGCTCGCACGTACACTATTACTATAGTACCTAGTGTGAGCTTAGGGGCCCATATATTGGCAGAGTATTTTCTAAGTGGTTCATCCACTACCCGTCCACCCGCTGAAACATTACAGAGAATGGATTTATAAGACCACATGAAATGTATAGACCGCGAGTTAGAGTCGCGATATAAGTAAACATATTCACTGCACAAGACGCTAGCCCTACCAAGTCCACTTCCAATCCCTGACTTCGCATGCGTAGATCTATCAATATTATTTACCTCATGTATTAGAATCGATGTACAGGGTGATTTTCACTTGAATGATTCTAACCACATGAAAATAGAAAGTTTTAAAAACCTAACCTAACGAAACCTAATCAGATCTAACCGAACCGAACCAAAGCAAACTAAACCAATATTTTTTTTCAAAAAAACAACTTTCCTGACTTCCTACCCGGGATCCTAAAGGATGTGAATCCGAACCGGACCGTACCGAACCGAACCTATCTAAACCTAACCCTACCCAACTAAACCTAGTTAGCAGTACGTGTTGTAGTTTAGTTTGGTTAGGTTAGGTTTGGTTCAGTTTAGTTAGGTTCGGTTTGGTTCGGTTCGGATTCACATCCTCTAGGATCCCGGGCAGGAAGTCAGGAAAGCTTTTTTTTTGAAAAAAATTATTGGTTCAGTTTCCTTTGGTTCGGTTCGGTTAGATTTGATTAGGTTTTGTTAGGTTAGGTTTTTGAAACTTTCAATTTTCATGTTGTTAGAATCATTCAGGTGAAAATCACCCTGTATTCATCTATTCTAATACATGAGGTAAATAATATTGGTAGATCTGCGCATGCGAAGTCAGGGATTGAAAGTGGACTGGGTAACGCTAGCGTCTTGTTATTCACTGCTTTGGACTGGTTTTTCATTTGATTCTTATGTATTATTGTTCAGTGGATAATTGTTACACTAAAGAAAGCTAAGCAAGCATTTTTAATGACTTCACGATACCAGGTAAACAAAATACATATAAAAGATAATATAATAATTAATAAAAGATAAGATTTAATTTACTTATAATAATATAATCCTAAAACCGGTTTCAGCAGACCAATTATTCAGTATCTTAGGGTAAAATAACGAATCGAGTGTGTCGAATTCAAAAATCATAAAAAGTGAAAATTCATATTTCACTTATTGGAGATTGGTGTGTAGTCAGTATAGAAATTACAAATTAGTTCATGCCTAAAATATGTATATACAAAGAACGGTAATAACGATAAAAACTAATATTACTAGAAAAACTTTGTAGTATAACTACACTGTAGCATTTACTATAATAAAACTTACAGTTCCTATATTTTAATTAAAGAAAAAAATTCTTGCCTTTGGTCAATTTTCTTATTCCTAGTTTTTTATTGCTTTTTTTGATTTAATTAATTTTATTGGTTTTTTTTGCCATCTTGTTATTATTTAATTAGTCTGTAATATTATGGTAAATTGGCTCTATCGTTGAAAATAAATAAATAAAATAAAAAATACCCGAGATATTACAAAGTTAGTTATTGGATTTCACAACCAATCAAAATAGAAAGAGTGGGTATACGCGTTTGACATCAATCACGGTGGATAGAATAGACCGGTGTTCGGATCATATATATATATATGTCGAATTTTTCACGTCACTGGTGGTCCAGCTGATTTTTGTAAACAAAAGTTATATATGATATGAACAACGGAACAACTAATATTTTTTGAATATTTTGAAAACTAAGGCAATTTTCCTACAGTTTTCTAGTACATCCTTATAAAATGTAATTTTCTAGACGTATTGTCTTTAATTTTTTTAGCCGCTTTATTTTTTATTACACAAAACTTAAACTACAAGACAAACTGAATGTGATCGTTAAGTATCAAAGGTGAACCCAGGACTTGGGAAGTAAACAAAGATGTAGGTCAGCGGATTATTTTTAAAGCTGAAACGAACACATTATTTTCTTCGAATTTTAATTTTTGTGTAAAGAGAAATAAAGCGGGCTAAAAAAAATAACAATTGGTATGTCTAAAAAATATTATTTTATAAGAATATACTAAAAAATTGCCTTAGTTTTCAAAAAATTCAAAAAATATTAGTTGTTCATATCATATCTAACTTTTGTTTACATAAATCAGCTGGACCACCAGTAACGTGAAAATTCGACATAAATATATATATATATATATATATATATATATATATATATATATATATATATATATATATATATATAAAATCCGAACACCGGTCTATTCTATCGACCATGGCATCGAAGAAATAACTGTTATTTATGTTATTTATTCCATGACCGTGGACATCAATCATTGAAAACGTGGTTAAGATAGTTAGGCACTGGCAGGCAGCCTAACCAAACATACTTCTACTTTGATTTTATCACAACAATCTATAATCTTTGATCACAGCCTTGTCAAAATAGCGAAGACTTTTAGTTGTTGTTATTTTTCTTGTTTTTGTTTGAAAAATAAAGAAATTCTCGGACTTTTCCTACTCTTATGGAAAAAGTAATACTTTAAGACCCTCAACAATTTTTAACAGTTAGATTTTTTCCCAAATTTAATTAAAAAAACTGGCAAAAAAAACAAATGGCAAAAAAGAAATCGCAACAACAAGTCCATAAAACGAAATGTCAATGGTTAAAAAGACCGACACGGCGGCCATTTTCCATTTGCCGCTTTTATTTTGGTCAAATCCTCAGAGTAATAACATTTAAAGAGAAGTAGTAGCCCCGGTTTCGGTGGTCATTCATTCATTTGTTGGTAAACAATGTAGCTTTTCCGCTGTTGCCGCCTCCTCTGCCTCTGTAAAATTTTATAAATAATAAGTAAGGTTCAACTTCTTACCTTACCAAAATATATAGTGCTTTGAGTTGGTTAGGCTATTCAAACCGTGCGATAATTTGTCATGCGCTTATTAGCCCGCGTCGCGTCGTTTTGTGCTGTGTATTTCTTATTACAATCTGCGATAAAAACTCATTTAAACAACATAATTTATGAACGGCCCCTTTTCCCACAATTTTTTCAGGACGTGGCAACAGGTGTATGACATCATATTACGGATTTCGTGTTAGCAGGGCCGGGTTTTGTTTTGAGCTACTTGGACTATATCCCCAGGTAAAAAGGGAATCATTTTTCCTATTGTAGAGGACGATTAACTATTAGTCATTGTTCCAACCGTTTTAACCGGTATTAAGGATATTCTATTTTATTATTTTAAAATGCGGCTTATTAAAATAAACCAACACAAAAACATTTCATGTAAAAAAGAGCCAAGTACGCGAAAATGGCATTCCGTAAAAAGATTTGAGAAAAAAGTAAGGCCAAGTTCTCCAATACAAATTTCATAATGAAAGATTTTTACTAGTTGAAAATGTTTTTCTAAACTTTGCTATTACAGCCAAACTTCTTTATCTTCAATTTAGCACTGTGCCTGAGTCATTTACAGCCGTAATAGCCAAGTTTAGAAAAACATTTCCAAACTAGTTTCTTACTTTCGTTTTGAAATTTGTATTGGAGAACTTGACTTTACTTTTATCTCAATTCTTTTTACGGAATGCCGCGTACTTGGTTATTTTTACGTGAAATGTTTTTGTTATGATTTCACTTCTTTTTTAAAGGAATTGGATAATATTTAATTTTTAAAATAGTAAGTTATGCGGAATATTGATCAAAACTTTTGCAATGCCTTACTTAAAATTTTGAGGTCTTTTCATTTTTTCCCATGGTTTTATCATAGCTGCTATCAGCCTTCCAAAGCTCAGCTCTCTAGCGTTTCTGAAAGTGGACAATGTTACTTTTGCATAATTTTACATGTATAGGGGAGGGAAGTAAATTAAAATGTTCGTATTTTTAAATTTTTTCCTATAGTTTTATCATAGTTCCTATCAGTCTTCCAATGCTCAGCTCTCTAGCGTTTTTGGAAGTGGGTAATGTTACTTTTACATAACTTGACATTTATAGGGGAGGAAAGTAAATGAAAACTTTTGGGGTTTTAAAATTTTTTCTTATGGTTTTATCATAGTTTCTATCAGCCTTCCAAAGCTCAGCTCTCTAGCGATTCTGGAAGTGCGCAATGTTACTTTTAAATAAATTTACATTTATAGGAGAGGGAAGTAAATTAAAATATTGGTGTTTTAAAATTTTTTCCTATAGTTTTATCATAGTGTCTTTCAGTCTTAAAAAGCTCAGCTCTCTAGCGTTTCTGGAAGTGGGCAGTGTTGCTTTTACATAACTACATTTATATGGGAGGGAAGTAAATTAGAATTTTGGGGTGTTTTTTCCTATAGTTTTATCATAGTTCCTATCAGGCTGCCAAAACTCAGCTCTCTAGCATTTCTAGAACTGGGTAATGTTACTTTTAAATAAATTTACATGTATAGGGGAGGGGAGTAAAATAGAATTTTGGGGCTTTTTGATTTTTTCCAGGGGTTTGGCCATAATTTCTATCAGTCTGCCAAATTTCAGCTCTGTAGCATGTCTGGAAGTATAGTAGAATTTTGATGATCTATACATGAGTGAGTGAGTCAGTGAGTGAGTGGCAATTTCGACGTTTTTTGAAATTTTGTAACCACTTTACTACTTTATAGAAGTCCGTGAAACTTGGAGGGGTTGTTAACTCTATGACGGTCTACGACTGTGCAAAGTATGAGATTCGTAGTTCTTTCCAAAGTAAAGTTTTAGATAGGTCAAATATGGGCTGAAATGTTTCAAGAAAAGATGGTACGGCAGCGCGAACTTGGCAAGGCACTGCCGTGCCCTCAGATAAAGACAATTGAAGTGCAAAGTTTTATTTCTACTCAATCATTGTCTACGAGTTTCATACAATAGATTATTTTTTCACTTATATAATGGCAACAAGTTTAATTAGGTGGGTCCTCAAGTCGTGAACGGTTAGCCCAGATATTCCTAAGCTCTAAGGTCGACACTGACAGTAGCATGTGTTTGTATTAAATGCAGTGTTGTCTTGGCCGTCGGACTCGGTATATTGAATTTTTGGTGTTTTTTTCTGTGTGCTGAGTTTGATTTTTGTAAAAAAGAACTTAGTTGGACGTAAAAATAAACAAGAAGTGCTATGTTTCAGAAAATATTGTGAAAATTCAGCCCAGTGTGGTTTTTTCGAGATGATTCCAGTGACGCAGCTATGTTGCCATCGCCGGGGATTCTGCAAATTCTAAGTTTTCAGGAACGACCGCCACGAATAGGGAAAATTTACACGGGGCCGCGGTTGACTTCTTCTCTTTATATTATTACTCTAAGGTCAAATCCAATCCATCAATGTTCTATTACCTGTGAGCACGGCCTGTGAGACACAGAGATGGAGACAAGTTTTTTTTTTTTTTTTTTTTTTTTTACGGGTATGCGCACTCGCAAGGAGATCCCTATCACGCTCGAGTAGAAAATTATACGCGTGGCAAAAAGTTTCGTTACGCCACTGAAGCCCAGCGACCTGAGGGTGGAGCCTTATCTGTAAAGTGAATGTGGTTAACAAAAGTAAAATTCCAAAACGTAACAGTTTTTAACAGTTAGATTTTTACCCAAATGTATTAAAAAAAAAACTGGCAAAAAAACAAATAGCAAGAACAAGCCCTCAACATTTCTAAACCAGAAAACGAAATGTCAATGGTTAAAAAGGCCGAGACGGCGGCCAATTTCCATTTGCCGCTTTTATTTTGGTCAAATCCAATTCATTAATGTTCTACTACCTGTGAATATAACATACAAAAGGTATGCTAAGTAATATGGAGACAAGTTTTCCCTTCGTACGCGTGGCAAAAAGTTTCGTTACGCTACTGAAGCCCAGCGACCTGAGGGAGGAGCCTTATCTGTAAAGTGAATGTGGCTAACAAAAGTAAAATTCCAAAACGTAAAATCTTTATACTTATATAGGACGATGTTTTTTTATATTTTTATTTATCTTTTCCAATGCAGGTATTTTGTTAATCAAAAACGCTTTATTTCTCACAAGATCTATTAATTATTTATTAAAAGTAGAACAAAACAAAAAATAAATACAAACAGCACATTAAACATGCGAATAATTTAAAAACAATAATTTTTTGAAAAATCAACACAAATAAATTAGTTAAAATTTAAATATTTATAAAAATTACATACTTTAATATTTTAGTAATCGTCTTTTTTTTACCTGCTTCACTTGTACTTTCTTAAAAATTTTACTTATTCTTTCAAATCAGAAGAGCTTATTCAAATTACTGCATGACAAAAAATAAATACACACATCACATTAAACATAAAAACAATTAAAAAACTATATACTCCTCCAAAAACACCAACACAATAAAAAATATTTCAAAATAGGTAATAAGCATATAATTTCTGACATTTTAAAATATAATTACTTGATCACCTTTTTTATTAGTGTCATGTGAACAGCAAGAGGAATGAGCGCGCTTTTTTGTGAAATGTGCATGCTTTTTTGCGAAATGGGCGGTCCCTCGACAGTCGCTCCACAAGCAAATCGATACTGTACAAAACGTATTGAGTCGCCCCAGGCAAATTGAAATTATTCAAAACGTATTGAAACGGTGCTCCTCGGCTATCGGTCTGGGATGCGACCAGTGGTGCCAGACTTTTTTGATGACTTTCCTTCAACTGAGTGACAAAAGACATTCATAACCTTCAAAAAAGTAACGGGTGGGTGGTCGACATCAAACCAAAAAAAAACTTTATACCATGAACAATTTTTTTTAATAAAAATGGAAGAAAAACCAAAGAAATAAAAGATTTATAACCTAAATCATAATTCATAAAAACCAAAATTAAAAATAAAGTACTTAAATTACCCTATATTAGTAAAGTAAAATTATTGAAATATTTACAAAATATATAACTTTGCTTCAAAATAGTTAAAATCTTTCAAATTAGAACCAAAACCTTCAAACCATCAGCAGTCAAAATTTTAAGTCGAAAACCGTCATATTGGAGGAAAACCTTCAAATCTGGCAAGACTGGCAACGTATAGACTTTATACGCCCTTTATAAATCAATTTGTACATTTTGGGGTAGGCTCCTAATTTAAACTATATATTAATATTTATCAAAACCGTCAAAGAAATTCTCCAAAGCCAATTTAACGCCTAAAGAGGAGGATTTTTCTAAGTTTTCTTCTCGTTAAGACACTACCCGGGAAAATGCTACTTTTTCGTTGGGGGAATAATAAGTATTTCTTTATTTGCTGCTATAGTTGTTTTGTGGACTGCTTTTTCTCTTCAAAAGGGCTATAGTAAGCATCAAAGAAAGTAATTTCCTGATTAGTCAGCGTCGTAAAAAGTTCGGTAAAATTTTGTAGTTAATACACTACGGGAACCTAAATAAGTAATTTGAATTTCACAAAGCACGAGTATGTGTAATTGCGTAACTATACATAGAAGCGATAAAAAAATAAATGAATCAATTATGGATCTGATACCTTTCTACCACAGTAGAAGTGAACTCCACGCTATACCTCGGCGCACCTAGGGTAAATAAGATCCTAGGCGAATGACGGGAATCCCTCCGCCAACTCCCAGATGAAAACAAAGTTGATAACCGATAAACAGATAAGTTAAAACAAAATTGATAAAAAAAAAGGCTGAATGAAGGAACAATGTTCATGTACCTAGACTTTTAGAACATGTAATGCGTTCTTAAATTAAAAAAAAAAAAACTTTGAATGTAAAATTTATTTGGTTTTTTTTGATGCGCTGTAATTTATTTAAACAATTTGGTAACAGTTTATATACGTTAGGTTATATAACAGTAACAAATTTTAATGCCAGTTTGAAAAACCTGCGATGACATTATCGCTGTAATTTTTGCTGCTCTGCCGTCCTTAAGCTAGAATGCCGTTAACTCCCTATAAAATTTTCCTAGTTTTGATCAAAAAACCCGGAAATTAATAAACTAACGATGCTCCTTGATAATTGTAAGTTATTTGTTTTTTGAAAATCACAAAAGCTAAAGACGATTTGCTTATAAAAATTGATGTAAAATAATGTGATTAAGATACCAAAAAATAAAAATTGTCCAAATGTTGGTTAACGGCATTATAGCTTATGCACGGCAGTGCTGTGCAATTATTCCTGATTTTTTTATTTAACTTCACCTGTATGTATGTATGTATGTAATCAAATCTTGCAACTCATTTTGTAAGAACTTCCGATTAACTTCAAATTTCGCGTATCGTCTTAGTTCCTATGACAATACAATAATATGGTTTCATCCGGTACCTACCTCCCCCCTAACGTGGGGGGTGGAGAGGGGGTAAAACTTTAGTTTGTCCGATTTCAACCAAAATTAGTATCTGGGGGTTTTTGAGCATGAGAATTACGAATTTTTGATCAGATTATAAAAATTCAATATGGCGGATTCAAATTGGACGATTTAATGTCAAGATTTTCTGATTACTTTCAACTGACTTCCACGTATCCGATTGACTTCAAATTTCGCACACCGTTATAGTTCCGATGATAATTCAATAATGTGGTATAACTGATTGCCTACCTCACCCCTAACCTGGTGGGCGGAGAGGGGGTAAAATTTTAGTTTGTTGGATTTCCACCAAAATTGGTATCTGGGGGTTTTTGAGGATGAGGATTACGAATTTTCAATCAGCTTACAATAATGTGGTATCACTGACCGCCTACCTCCCCCCTAACGTGGAGGGCGGAGAGGGGGTAAAATTTTAGTTTGTCGGATTTCCACCAAAATTGGTATCTGGGGGTTTTTGAGAATAAGGATTACGAATTTTTGATCTGATTACAAAAATTCAATATGGCGGATTCAAATTGGACGATTTAATGACGATTTTTTCTGATTACTTTCAACTGACTTCCACGTAGGTATCTGTGATTGATTTGAAAATTCACATGTTCTCTCACTAAAAAGAGGGGGGGGCGTAGAAGAGGTAAGGCTTTAGTTTGTTTGATCTCGACCAAAATTAATTAATCCTTGCGTATAATGATAATAATATTAACGACAGTTTTAGCATATGTCGCCTTTGTTGGACGGCCTTCTCATCGAAGACTTAGATATTTTAAAATTTACAGGAAAGACTTCCTGCAATATCGATGCGCAAGCGAAAATGCATAGACTTAGACAAATCTAAAAATTAAAAAATAAATTTAGAAAAAAAAACTTTTTGAAAACAAACTTTTATAAAATGGACTAAAAAGCATAAAATAATATTTTGAGTGTTCTGATATCATAATAATAAAAGCGATGGGCGTATTTAATATTAGGTAAATGCCTTTCCATGCGCATGATGGGCCCACTCTTCTTTTTCAATGTGACAAAATAAATCGACACACAGCCGGTCGCGGATGATCTTCCTAATATGAAGCAGGCGTAATAATGTCAATCCATATCAGAAAAATGTAAGAGTAGCTTTAGTAGGGTTGGGTTGGGCTGGGTTAAATTGTCTACCCTTACATTTCTCTGCTATAATATAATGAATTTTCAGTAAACTTCGAGTTAACAAGGCTAAAACAAAAACGGGTAAATTTCCTTTAATACGCCCATCGCTTTTATTATTATGATATCACAACACTCAAAATATTATTTTATGCTTTTTAGTCCATTTTATAAAAGCTTGTTTTCAAAAAGTTTTTTTTTTCTAAATTTATTTTTTATAGACTGCTTCTCTTATGGAACATTCGTCGAAACCCCACAGATAAATTAAGAAATATATCAAACTAATCAACAGTGTCTTAATTCCCATTTCATTTGCGTGTATTTAAACTGAAAGGACATGAAAAAATTTACAAAACAACTTAATTATATTGCCTTTTAAATTTTGGTTGCGTTCGTTTATTGAACACTTTGAAAAAGCTGCAGTTGTTTGTTTTTTAAAATTGGGTGCTAAGTGTTAGGTTTTTTTTTCGTTCGTTTTTCTACTGAGAAAACTGATTTAGCTGCTCAGTATGCTAAATGGTTTTCGTATATTTTTTTAATTTGTTAATTCTCATTGTTAGGAATGCATATTCTCATAATTGCAAAAAAAATGAAACAGGAAGTATAATGAAATATAGCAACACGTAATGTTCTGTAGCAATCAGACACACAGAAAAAAATCCACTTCCGGCATTTAAGCAAATTATATACACAGATACTTGTCACATAATTTGTTAAATCAAGTAAGACTAACTTAAAACCTATATTTATATTATGGAATGTGTCCTAGTCTGTTAGTCTAAACTACTTTACCTAAATTTTGTTGAGCTGAGAACACCAATAAGCCAGTTAAAAGTGGGAAGCGTTTCTGATAGATGGTACGACCAACAACTCATCGGCATGGCACCTCAGGAGAAATTTAAACATTTAAAATAAGTTACCTATTAACTTCACCTCGAGATTTCGAAGTAGAGATGGACGATTCACTCAAAAGTAGAAATATGTACCGAAATAGGTATTTCTTGTATTATGGCCTGCACCTAAATAAAAAAGTAATTTAATAATTTTCAAATTTCCACTCAAAACAATCAATTAATCGAATTAGAACTTTAAATTTATTCCTACCTACATAATATTATACAATACAATATTATTCCTAACAATATTTTACTTTTTATGATCTCATAATGGGAAGTGCAAAGTTAGATTTAGGATTAGCATAAACTATCCAGGGGGAACTGACAAGTCTGTGAAAACTTCCAACTGCGGTGCTGGCGCTTATGCTTATAAAACCAACCATTTTCTGCCACTTTTGACGAAAATTTTTGTTACGCCGTTTACTGCTTTAGTTATTTAATATTTCTAACATTTTCGCCTGCAACGCAATTTTTTTTTTGGCTTTTCTACACTTGGCATTTTTAGAAAAATTTTTGGCTCCATTAATTCCTTGACATATTTAATTTTTTCAAAGTTTTCTTCTACAATGCCATTTTTTCCAAAAAATATATCATTATTTTAAAATTGTCCTCTGCGGTGCCATGTTTTCAGAAAAGCTCCTAATTCTTTCATTACTTCTATATTTTTATTTATTTATTTACCAAAATTTGTACATACAAACTTAAGATCTATGCACTCCATGCATGCAAAGCCTAGGGCTTGTGTGCATGTATGGAGTTTGCTTTGAATAATATAGTTAACTAGCGTTAGTTACAAATTTTCTATTAATGTTAAAAATAACAATATCAAAAAAATTACAAACAATTGAAAAGAGAAAAATTTTAAAAATTGATATTAACCAATCCAAGTACTAATTAAATGTCAGTTGAATGAGATTATTTTTTATAGACTATGTCTTTTAAAGTTTGATTATTATTTGCAAAAATCACTTGTTTAATTTCTTGTTTTATTTTAAATAGTTCTGTTTCCTAGATCTATATTTATTTTTGTTTCCTGGGGAGTAATTTTTGCCCAAAAGTACTTAAATCTTCAAAAATTTTTGTCTGCGGCACCATTTTTCCCACAAATGTGTACCGCCATCTATTCCTTAAACTATTGAATTCCAAAGGCACAATTTTATTCGGAAAGTATTTCATTTTTCTAAAATTGAGGCTCACGACTGAAGGTGGGTAAAAACGCTAATCAGCGTTGGTCTGGCCTGAAAGACAAAAGTGCTGTCGAAGTAGTAGGGCTGTCACGGATGGTTTCTTTTCTTTGCAATCGATTTTTTCATCGATCGTTATATATTTAGTTTCTACTGGCTTGCTCTTGTTCTAGTTTCTCTCGTATCTCGGTGGATGGCGCTTCTTGTGAGACTTTTCTCACTTTAGGCGTAGGATGAGAGACAAGACGGTCTGATTAACGTCGGAAGGGTCACATTGACCAGGCAGTATTCTGAGATGTCCCATAAGGACTTTCAACACTTATTAGGTGTCCATTAGATCTTTGATCCCGCGAGGTAAAGCTTTTGAGCTACCACCGGAAAAAATATGAGAGAAACAAAAACTTCTTTTTACCCGATTAGTCACGAAAACTCTTTTGATTGATTACCTATTTTATTTTGAACCGAAACGAACCCCCCCTTAATTTTTTGTTGCGTGCGCTCATGCAAGTAAGTACGTAAACAAATGTGGGCTGCTGCTTGTATACTAATTAACGGAATTGCTGCGGGCAAGTTTATTTTTATTAGTCAAAACACAACTTCTTTAATAGAATTTCAAACCGAGTACTACTTTATGTAATACCCGCAACTCTAAGAATATTTACATTGATCAATTCGCATTATGGAATTCTAATCTTTTGCAACAAGCAACTTGCCTATGAAACTGCTTAGTTTTCACTCTCTGCAACGTCGGTCACAAGGATACGAATGATCCCCGTCTGGAACACGTCCTGACAATCAGGAACATCCATCCATCCATGCCTATCCACGACCGGTTTCGGCCTTTTGGGCCATCTTCAGGTGAATGTAGGCGATAGCTCAGAAAACCGAAATTTTTGGCCAACTTTTTCAAGACTGGCGTGTTTTGCGACAGTTGGAGTCCCGTTTGAAACCGGTAACATCAAAAGGTTTTGACTAATTTCGACGACTTTTGAAACTCGCGTCTGTTTAGTAGAAAGGGTCGTGTTGAGTTTTTTTATGTTCTACTTTTATTTCGTTGTGCTAGTCTGTCATCTTTTAGGATACCATTCATCAATTGTGCAGTACCATCATTTACTCGTCTAGATAAAAGTGATCGAACCTAATATCTGTGTTGGCATCGTTTTCTCCTATATAATATTAAGTCTTTAATTATCAATACATTGTTGGTTCTAAAAAATATTTATGCACTTACTTTTTTCCAAGGACCAGCCATGGCTAAGAATAAAAAAATATTTCTCTGTAAATATGTCGGTTGAATCGAAAAAAATGTGTTCTGACTAGCGACTACCAGTGGAAAAGGACCGAAAAAAAAAACAAAACTCAAACAAAACCTAGTCTGCTTAATGGAAACAAGAGTTTTGGGTTTGTCTTCGATTTGTTTTTGTTTTTCTGAAACTAGAAAACACAAACAAAACACAAACTCAACTGTCCGGTTGGTGGAAAACCGTCTGAAGACTCTAAGGTATGGACCAATTCGAGCTTCCGTATGTAACGGACAATTTTGCAGGGAAGATCAAGCGATAAAACAAAGCTCTAGCGCGCTCTGTGTGCAATTAGGCAGGCAATAAAATGTTAAATAACTATTTAACTGAGTTCTGGGTAAGGAAAACGCAATATGCTTAATCGTCAAAGTTTTCTTTAGCTATTCATAAAACTGAGCAAAAAATATGAAAATGTAGGGAAATAATAGACTATCAATTTAAAAACATACGATTAAAATAAACAAATAATCTAACTGAGAATAAAAAAAACTCTTTTTAGTCGTAATTTTTTCAAATGTTTTTCTGTTCATTATGAATGAAAACTATCTTTAGTGCAGCATATTTTCTCTTAAAACAGTAGAAAGCTTGCCAAAACACATTTTGTTTATTTCTGCACCAAGACTGAGTATATATTTTTACAAAACACTGCAACTATTAAGAATTTTATGGATGAGGAAAATACAATTTTATGCATTTTTTTGTGCTAAACAACAAAAAATACAAAAGTTTAATCCTGCTTCTACAGTTGGGTGCAAGATCATAAAGAGCGAATTCTTTTGAGAAAGTTGGTGCGCCACTCGAAGTCCACTGATATTGTGGTGCTGTCAAAAACTTGCAGTGCAGTTTGAAGTGCTCTCGGAGAAATTGTGTCAAAAAATGAGCCTTTAGTGCAACACTGAGTTTTTCAGTTGTTTAAAAGGTCACAAAATTGTGTACTAGTTTTTCCACAAGAATGCGAAAATTGCACTAGTGGTAAACCATTGCTTCATTTTGTTTCCCAATCGAATTCGCTAAAAGATTCAAGAAAATCGGCTTGTTACTCTGAGCCTTCAGCTTTAATGGAGTAATGATTATATCAATTTGCTTTTGATATTAAATCATATTGCATGCTTAATACCTTAATGCACTAAATGCTCTTATCACTTAATACACCCCAAGACGTAGGTATTATGGCAAGTATCTGATTCCAAATCAATATCGTTATTATTATCTAATAATCGGCTTTCCTTCTCCTCCGCTCCAATCGCTTGTTGTTAGGTTAATAACCTAAAAAAAAACGATAAGCAACTTTAACATCCACAGGAACGCATCTAAATCTATCTAGTTATACTTACATGGATCAACCGCAATAAAGATTGTCAGGAGACGCAAACGATGAAAATGAACACAATATCGAATCAGTATTTACTCTCAGAAGCAGTGTTGCCAGACTTTTCTGATGACTTTCCTTCAACTGAGTGACAAAAAATATCCTTCAAAATAGTAACGGGTGGTTGGTCGACACCAAACCAAAAATAAACTTTATACAAATTTTTTAAATAAAAACGGAAAGAAAACGAAACAAATAAAAGCTTTAAACTTATATCATAAATTATAAGAACCAAAATTAAATCGCCAGAGGCAACGTTAACTGATGTACCATTTAAATATTTTAAAACCTTGCCGGCTATATATTTCTGCTTTTAATGGATTCTTCCACGGACCCCTCAGCAACTTTGGTTGAAAGCCATCCCCCATGCATCTGCAAGCGTAGTCGCAGAAGATCTTCTGTAGCAATGTCCAATATATTGCTCAGGATTTGGCAGTCTCAAGAAAGCTGCGACGTCGGCATATTTCCAAATTTATGAATTCCCACACACTGGGCAGTGCATCGTTCATTTTGATATAATTAACATAAAATCTGTATTGCATAGTATCTTTTTGTCTTAAAGCAACGTACTTTCGGATAATTTTTAAGTTTTTTTCGCCAATGATTGCAAAACTTTTGCTGCTGTGCGTTTTATTGTCTGTTATTTTGATCAAAATCAAACATTGTTCTATTTTTACGTTTTCGACTGTTAAATTTGTCAACTCTTCCTTTCTACATGCGCCAGCTATGCCAATAATCGTAGCTACTTTCATTAGAAGATAAGTGTGATCGAGTGCTGTAGTTAAAAAGACTTCAACTTGATCTGCACTAAGAATACCCGACCATTTTATTTTTTAAGGAATGCAATTAGTTTGAAAATTTTATTCACATCAACATTTTTCTTGAGCTTCAGCATGGTTTTCAGCATGGAATACTTTTACCATAAAGTGGTTGGTGCCATGTTGTCGAGAGCTTTGCAAACTATGCCAACAAAATCTCTTTTTTCTCAAAATTTCTGTTAACTTTTTCGACGCTCCATTTACAGAAGTGCTCGAACTCTTTCTCATACTTTTTCTTCGACTTTTCAGGTAGAAAATCCACTTTGACCCCTTCAGCTGCGGTTACGATGTCTTCTGGAATGTTTTTCATATTTTCCAGATCATTTTCTACCACTTTGAAGCTCATTTTTATTTTTTGTTACGCTTTTAATAACAAAAAGGACAAATCTAGAAGAAACGAAGACATCACTTTGAGAATAAATATGCAATTGTCGTCCATAGGAACCAAGTATATCAAAGCCACTGAAGCTGCTAGTATACCAGTAATAATGCAATTTACAAATTTATGCAAGATATGCGACTTTGTCAGACCAAAGAGTTGCATGAGAACAGTTAGGCCGCAAAATATTTCAATTTTCGTAATTTTGTTAGTTAGGTCCCTTCGTGAGAAAGACGACGATTTGCTCGACATGCAAAAGATTAAAAACAAAAACTCGAATGACAAAATCTTGAAAAACAAAAGCTCGAACGACAAAATCACGAAAAACAAAAGCTCGAACGACAAAAGATTGAAACCAAAAAAAAGTTTCCTGATCTGATCAGAAAAGTTTTTTTAAGCTTATTATTTCTAATGTTTCTTTTAATTTTTCTCCTTTTAATATTGTTCAAGGCTCGATTGTTTTTAACATTATTAAATACTATAGAATCTATCCACGAACAAAACTAATTTAATTTATTTCAATTTTCCGACACAACATTGTCCTCGCACATGAAAATGATAGAGTCTAGGTATGTACAGTTTCATAAGATACCTTAACAAACGTTATAGGACATATTTTTAAATTAACTTAATGATTACACACACACAACAAGTCCACAAATATATCAGTAAATTTATTCCAATAGTCTAAATCTCGTTAAATATTAAACGCACTATTAAAAGTTGAAAATCAATCTCCATATTTTCATCTTAACTAAAGTCTAATAATTTAATTGTCTACAACAAATAAATTGAACGGTAATATTTTTATATTAAATCAATGTTCAAATAGTTTTAAGTTTCAACTTACCTTCTGAGGGAGTTAATTATTATAGGTAACCTATTCTAGAGTTTAAAAACCCTAGAAGTTCTTTTAGGACTACATTTTTAAGAGCACTTGTTCACCCATCTTTTACTTATTATTTTTAACTATTTCACTATATATCAGTATTGGTTACTGCCAAACTGATCCCTTATACAATTCCAAAGGGCTGTTTTATAGTGGTCAATGATTCATCCAGTTCCTAAATTATCTCAAATATTTCGTGCACACGGTTTTTTATTTTTTTAGCCAAAGTTTACAAAATTCCCGGGGCTACACGGCTAGGTCTAAAATTAATAAAATATTTCAAACAAAACATTAATTATTTTAGGATTTCAAGATTATCTATAGTAGCGATAATAAGACATAACAACTGAATATTAATTATTTTAAATGGCTACAGTAGGTGGTCGTACTCCCGTTATTTTCCCACGTCGTGTCGCTACTGTTATTAGAAGCTCTTTCAACTTGCCGGGTGCAATAACGAAAAAGATTTTTCTTGATTTTTATTTATTATTAAATTTCAGTCGACACGAGATGGATCCCATGGTAAAGGAGTCCTCCAGTAAATACTATCAGTGAATAGTGGTTTAAGTGTCCTTTTTCTTTGTTGTGAGCTTTAAATATTACTTGTTTATTTTTCTACCGGTTTTGCAATCTATTTTTATAAATATTATTTTTGTTTGAAAAAAATATTTTATTATTATTGATTTTAAGTTATCTTGTTTTAAATTTTATTGCAACTTTTACAAGGAAAATATAACACATAAACTTGTATCGAAAATATTCATTTCATCAACAAGCTGCGGTTCGTAAGATGTACAACGAATTAAACACTGTAAATCAAAACTTAAACACTTACCACACCACCAACATGCACAACACATCAACGACAACAAAGCAAAGCAAACAAACCAACCTCACTTGTAACGAGATCAGCTGTTTATCTGCCCGCACGTCCCTAACCAAAGTATTAGTAACTCCGATTAGGTGTGGTCTGACTAGCTCTTATTTGAGCACTTCAGTGTGACATAAGTCTTTAAGAATGCGTGGATAATGCCTGGCCGGCAGATAAACAGCTGATCTTGTTAAAAGTGAGGTTGGTTTGTTTGTTTTGCTTTGCAGGCATGGATGTGTTGTGCATGTTGGTGGTGTGGTACCTAAGTGTTTAAGTTTTGATTTACAGTGTTTAATTCGTTGTACATCTAACGAATCGCGGCTTGTTGAAGAAAATTTATATTTTTGAGACAAGTGCAGTGTTTTTTAATCTAACGAAGTATGGCCCTTTTTTACTTACAAAAGTTGCGATTTATGAGGCTCTGTCGCGTTGTGGATTTGTATCCTATTTTGGGTATATTTTGTGTTAAATTTTATTATTGACTAGGCGGAATTCTTAAAGCTTTTCATATTTTTGGTATAATATTTTCATACTATTTTATAGAAGAAACCCTGACCTTGACAGTTTGCTAAGATCAAATATTATTTCCCAAGTTCTTGTTTTACGACGCGCCTAAAATTCAATGTTTTAAAGCTCTGTTTATTCAAGAAATTAAAGCGGTGTTTTAACTCCCGTAATCTAGAGTCATTCGTAATGAGTCTGATCTTCAAAAAGAGCAAACTAATTACAGATGTACATTTTTTTCAAGTTTCCAAGTATATCACTTCATTTATTATTTACAAAGAATGTTTGACCCAAAAAAACATAATAAATTAGACTTGTTGCAAAACTATGAATAAAAGCTTGGGCGATAGAGCGTAATATAGAAAGAGCCAGTTGGATTTACGCCAAAGGCAATCTTCATCATCTCTATTTACCCAATTACAGTTTAAAGCGCATTTGATGCAAGAACGCTTATCCAGAATCTAAATTTTATACTGACCTCGGCACAGTGTGCCTGAATGAAGTATAGGTTACATAAAAATGGTTCCAAAAACTAATTGCACATTTTGAATATGAACTCTTTTCTGACTTCAGAGCCATATTCATATATATCCATACATATCCTAGCGATCCTCTTCTCGAAATTTTTGACATTTTTCTAGTTAGTCTAGGCGCTGGCTCCTGTCACGTGTGATCTAAAATGTGCGCTCAGTTTGACTGCGGGGTTTTGTTAAGCACCAATAGTAGTATAAAAAACTTTGGTCACGTGGTGGAACTCATGGTCGTTTGGTCGCCATCTTTGAAAATGGCCGCCAATTAATCTCCCTACCTAGTACGATTTTAATTTTTTGAAGCATGTCTTAGTCCTTTTTAAAGACAAATAAATTTTGTTATTACACATTTTGTAACAAATCAAGTAGTTTTTGAGACATACCAAGATTATTAGTATTTCCGCTCGCAAAAGAATAAAAATAATACCCATGCTCATTTTATTGTAGCTACAATATTATTGACATTTGTTATTTTTTGTTACATAAAAGGCTTTAAACTTTTCACAGAATAGAATATTGGCTTTATGTTTTTAAAGTTCCATGGATGGTACCCCTAAAGACTGCCTTAAAGAGGGTGGTTTCTAAAACTGTTCACAAGATAAAAGAAAAAGTGAATTTGCTATTGGTGCTTGACAAAGCCCCGCAGACAAATTGAGCACACATATAAGGTCACACGTGACAGGAGCCAGCGCCTAGACTAAGTAGAAAAATGTCAAAAATTTCGAGAAGAGGATCACCTAGGATTTCTATGGATTTGGCTCTAAATTTTTATGTAACCTATACCTCATTCAGGCACACTGTGTCGAATATAGGAAGAGGAAGTACGATTTATCTAAAGTTTTAGGTAGGGCTGGATGGGCCCTATGGGAAAATTAAAAAGTTCCCGGTAGTCCGGTGTCGTATAGCCCAGTGCCGGATGGGCTGGTGACGTATGGGCCGGTGCCTCAGGGGCCGATGCCTTGCGGATCGGTGCCTTATGAGTACTGGCCTTATGGGTAGCGGCTGACGAAGGACTTACTTAAATATAAACATTTCTTTCCTAGCCAAAATAAAAACTACTAACGGCATCAAAATCTATGAAAAACAGTCCTTCTCAGCAGTGGCGGACTAAAGGAGGGCGGTGGGCTGAGAGGGAGAGGGAGAGAAAAATAATATCGAGAATCTTCTTGTACTTCGAAAATGCATAAAAAAATGTTAATGCGCTAGCTGTGTTATGCATTAGCAGGGATCTTTTAGAAGAGTTAAATTTTGATTTAGTAACATCGGGTACGCCAAAAAATAAAATGTTGTGCAACAGAAATTGGTGTATTCTTGGGTAGATCCAGGGGGATCAAAGTGACGGCCGGCCCCCATCTCCCAGACATAAAACTTATTTTTAAATTCTGATTGAAACACAAGAAATTCGCGAACCCTAGTTTCTTACAAAATGTATCTAAAATACGAATTTTTTACAAAAATTATCTCATTTTTCAAAAATTTTCACCTGCGGCTCATTTTATCTTTAAATGGCGGTAAATTTCAAAGTTCAGTTTTATTTAAAACTATAAAGAAAAAATGTTTTGGTTTTTGCACTTTCCCACGGAAAGCCGGGATCCGTCACTGATCTTAACATCAAGGCTAATAATGTATAATTATTAGGAATTTAAGTCGTTTTAATAAAAAAAAAAATTCGATTAGTGTTGTTGTACTTTTGCCTTTGAGTAAAAAATATGGTCGGTCGCTTATTTTTTCCCTGGATGACATTCAGTAAGTCTATTCTTGAATTGTTTAGGCATGGACGTTCTCTGATCTCATCACATTTTTGAACCTTTCCTTGCCTTGCCAGATTTACGACGTACAAATTAGTAACTTCCTAAACCATTATAGTTTCTGTGTATTTTGTAACCATAACGACCATAACCATACATTTTCAGTGATTTTAACTCCTAGATGCATCGTAAGCACATTTCTTTGATTAATCACTTAATCGCGCTTAAGTCCTTGTTGCTCACATTTAAAATAACAAAGACGGAGGGTGGATTAGCTAAGCCTTGTTCCAGTGCGGTGCATCTAGGGGTAAGTCAGTTTCTTTTCTTTAAGTTTTTTTTTTCGGTTTTTTAAAACTAATGGATTTAAATACCATAAATAGATGTGAGGAGGGTGGATTAGCTAAGCCTTGTTCCAGTGCGGTGCATCTAGGGGTAAGTCCGTTTCTTTTCTTTAAGTTTTTTTTTCGGTTTTTTAAAACTAATGGATTTAAATACCATAAATAGATGTGCTTCATTAAACTCATTAAAAAATGCTAATCGAGTTTTTGCAAAAGCATCTGAAATTGAGAACGGAGACATTTTCATCGGATTTTGCGTTTAAAACTAGCCATCAACTATGTTAGGCGATAACCGTAAGATTTAAAACCGTACCGAGAGGATCCAATACAAGAATCGTTAAAAACAAAAAACCAAAAAGCGTTTTGCCTTCTGCGCAAAATTCTCTCATGTTCCCTGCGATTACAGCGCCAATCTCCTGTCTCATAACACAAGAACGTTCACCGGCGAATTTTGAAGGGACGGGAACACTCTTCGAGCGTTCAAAAATACAGACAGACGATCACTCTCTCAAAGGAGATAAGCATTCGCCTGAAATTTCATACGAGCACAATTTAAGAATTAGCTGTGTCTTGAACGATGTGTTCAAGACACAGTTCCCATCACATGCTTTAGCAAATGGCAAGCTTTGAATTAGCTCTGAGCCGTCACGTGCTATACAAAAAGACCTCCATTCCCTCCAACGTCAGTCGGTACGGGGCAGGAGAACAATTTCACTTCAAACGCGTAAAATACACTCTCTCTGAAGAGCGGGCGACTATGCCATTGGTCATTTCGCATAACAAGTGACCGGTCAGAGTTTTCTATTCGTCAGAGCGTGTGATGTGGATGGTCACATCGCTAAAGACACAGAATAGCTATCCCGGGGGTACAGCAGAGACATATAAGATAGCTTTGCGCAACCGAACTTTATGGGTACACTATGGAAATCAGTCAGCCATTCCCCTAAATTCTTCTCCAATTCCAGCTTACTTAAAACACAATAAAAAAGATAAATTCATTTACTTTTTTAACAAAGTATAAAAGGCAATTTCAAAGGGGCAACGTCAACCAAGGGCACGGGTGTTTCGGAAAAAGGCATTTCCATCCTCAGCCTAGCTTGCCTGACTACAGTAATTAAACTGACTACAAGGTAAATCAAAACGAATGAAAAAAATAGGTGAACCCTAGTTTTCATTCAACGAGTGAAACGACAGCGAACTAAAGAAACTAAGTCCATGGCGGGACGAACCGTCCACCGGTCTATAAGAAAGAAAGACATTTCATCACACTTCAACCAGACTATGCTATCACCGTGTCCACGCCATCGGTTCGGAACCAAAAACAATGAGTTAACAAAGTATAATAGGCAATCTCAAAGGTGTAAAGTCAACCACAGACACCGGTGTCCTTGGTGGACTTTACCCCTTTGAATGGACGCCTATGAAATCTCAACGTTACCATAGGGAGAAAGGGTAATCTATTCCCTTTTTGTGTCTCTCGGGTACAGCAGCATATAGCAGTATAGTGTAGTTCTCACATACTGCCTAAAATCAAATCAGCCCATCGTTGACCTATCTATACCTACTTGGAAATGAGCTACGCAAATCCGACACAGCCAAAATGCTGACGGAGTTAATAATACCTCATCCAATCAAAGATTCTAAAATAAAATATTTTTTCAACGACTTTCATAAAGTAGAGTGCTTCCAGAATATTTAAAGAAGTTAAACTTTTGAATCCCCATAATGGAATATTTTAAAAGGACAGTTGCATTTTGGTTGCACTAAAAACTTCTCTTCAGGTCATGGTATCCGTTTCTCGTGCCACAAAATAGTTTTTTTTCAATATTCGTCGCCTTCTTTTACTATCAATAGAAAAGCAATAGGATCACGCTAAATGAAATATTTTATAGTGCGGACACAAAATTTTTAGATTGCCATAAAATGTTGCGGCTATTTTTCCGGCAGTAAAAAGCCATCGCGACCGTGTCGGAGAAATAATATTATGGAGTTTACTTCCTTTAAAGGAGAACAATGTTAGTGGTTAGCTATAAGTAACTTTTTAAAAAGACCCTTAACAGGGCAATTTTTTTTTTACATAAAATCAGCTTTTTTAAATTTTCTTGTAGAATGCAAGTATTAAAATCAAGACTACTCTCAAGAAGGTTCATGGTAACTGAATGGAAATAATGAAAGTCCTGCCTTCTTTAATATAACGCGTAGGCAATAAATAAATATTAAAGAAAGCAGGACTTTCATTCTTTCCATTCAGTTAATGTAGGTATATTAGGGACCTGTACGGACTCCTTTAGCTCACTTTATCCTTTATAAATGCGTCACTAAACGACAGATATCAAGTGATATTTGGAAGTTCAATTTTAACCTTTTGCAGACACAATTTTTATTTGAGTTATTTTGTTTGTGTTTTGTATCCTTTATTTATCCAACAGTTTTTTTTTTGTAAGGCCGCCTTGTTTGTGGTAAAAAAATATGTATTAACTTATAAGTCTAAGCTGTTAACACAGCTACAGTGCCTTATTCCTCAGCTATGACCAAGCTTTATCCCAAAAACCACCTTTGTTCGCCAGCAAAAAACCAACTACTACCACCTTTCCCTAGCTTCTATTAGCAAAAAAACAACTATTACTCCCTTCCCCTAGCTTCTACCATTAAAAACCCCCTACTATTACCCTCTCCTAGCTTCTACTATCAAAAAACCACCTAGTTGGTTTTTTTGGTGGTAGAAGTTAGGAGAAGGTGATATTTATTAGTTTTTTGCGGACAAAAGCTTGGGGAAGCTAATAGTAGTTGGGTTTTTGCTGGTAGAAGCTGCGGGAATTTGGTAGTAGTTGATTTTTTGATGATAAAGCTAGAAGCAAATGTGTGTAGTTGCTTTTTTGGTGGTAGGAGCTAGGGGAAGATGGTAGTAGTCAGATTTTGATGGTAGAATCTAAGGGAAGGTGATAGTGGTTGATTTTTTGGTGGCAAAAGCTAAGAGAAGGTGGTAGTAGATGGTTTTTGGTAATAGGAGCTAGTTCGCAGCCAACGATAAAGACCGGCCATGGCGCGTTATAAGCAAGTCTGCGGTCACGTGATCTTAGGAGTCCCAGGATTCTTATTGTATTGCTTAATATATTATATGTTTTAACACAATTTAAATAAATTAACAAAAAATTTTTGTTCTTTTATAGGCAAAAATCGAAAAAAATATTTTGCTGATATATGTTTATTATGGGTAAAAGAACTGAATCCATAAAATAAAAAATTATACAAAATTTGCACTCTAATAGCTTCAGGTACATATATTAGGTACATAATATCGTTAGTAACTTCAAATCTATACAAGTCTTTCAAAATTCGACATATCAAACCTAAGCTTTTAGTTTTTTAATTTTTCTATGAGTGTCATCATCTTTGTGTGAGTTCTTATTCAAAGATTTATTAGCAGACACTAAATCATTGTGCTTTTTAATAAAATTATTTAAAAAAACTTTACATGCCCTTAAACTAATTTTTTCAAGCTTTGACAATAGTTTTTCTCCACAAAAACACTCGCTAGAGTTCTGAAGAAAAATTTTCAATATAAAACATTTCACAATAATTTATTAAAAAGAAACAAGTACTTAATTTTGTGAATAAGTGAGATGGTTTTCACATTCAAAGAACTAAATGTAGTGGTCGTCAATAATTTTTTGAAAAATTACCCAGCACAAAGTTTAATATATATTTTATGTGTAAGTGTAAGTTAACTACCAATTCATGTTCTTTTAAAAGCTGTATCTTACTTTTTAAATATTTCACACTACCAGAGAGATTACTATCTGTTAACAATATTTTACAAATCAGTTTTTAATATTGCGACGGTGCGGAAGACATATTACCTTAGAATTGTAAATTGACGTGTATGCACTGGATGACTGGATAAACAAAGATGAAGCCAACATTAAAGTGTATCCACCATATCTTCGATTCTCAGGTTACCTCTTCAAGAGACCTAATTGTTCAATAAGAAAAAATGACAACTGAACACATTTTTCACTCTCACTATCGAAAATGTCACTAAGGATGTCTATTACTTGATCAATCTTATCCAAGATCTTATCTTTTACCACTTCTTTCCCGTTTGCAACATATTAGGTTTCAGTTTTACAGTTGGACCGACAAGGAACAACACTAATTACACGTTCGCGGCATTGTTTATCTTATAGGTATTTTCTTTATAATTTACTCATTAGCCATTAATTATTTTAACGCAGCCCACTACACTCTTTTTCGTGGGCTGCGTTATTTTAATAACTTTAATAAAAAAAATCGACGTAAACAAACATACCAAAACTGAAAACACACATGTTTAATAATGACAGCGGGCCGTGAGGCGTTTTTTTGTGAGCCTCCTACGGTCACGTGACATTTCCGCGCCCGGGCCGGTCTTTCTCGTGGGCTGCGGCTAGTTGGTTTTTTGGTGGTATAAGGCAGGTGAACGTGGTAGTAGTTGGTTTTTTGGTAGCAGAAACAAATCAAAGGTGGTTTTTTAGCGAAAAAAATTATTTTTGAGATAAAACTGATTTATACCTAAGTGATAGATAAATAGGTAACTGTTTGTGAGTGGTAGCAGCTTTTATTTATTAGGTAGGATTTGTTTCGACCTCAAACAATTATTCGCTCCGACATCGAAAAGTATAATAAATGGATCCATGACGGATCTGATACCTTCCTAGCCTATTAATTAGCACACTCCAAGTAAACTCCATGCCATATCAACCTTGAAAACAGTTTTGTGTAAATAACTCCAAAACGAAAGCTCGTACGAAGTTTTTGGTTACAACACAAATTTTTGAGAAACACATGCTTTGCTACATTCAACCGCGTATTGATGCCACGCTCCGTTAAAAAGTTAGCCTTTTTTAAATGTTTTAGCTGTCAAAAAACTGTCATTAGCAGTAATGAATTTTGACCAAAATCTAATCAGCTCTTCAAAGTATCGAATAATATTTTATCTGAAAATTTCATGATAATTGATTCAGCGGTTTAGGAGCTATCGTCTTACGGACAGATATACACACACACACACACGCGATATATCTTGGGTCAGTAAAATTCAATTCAAAAAAATTCACAGAATATTGATGAATTTTTGTTGGTTGGTGAACACTTTGCCAAATAACATATCTACAAGTTTTTAGAAAAAATAATTTTCATTAATTGGCATAAAATTAAACCTGCTGGTTGCCCAGCATTGGTAGCTCTTGAAATAATTGTCTGGTATCAAAAATGTTTTAAATATACAGTAAATTTTGTCATAACGTTATATGCGCAACCCTGTCTCTAAATAAAGGAACTAGTAGCCTATGTTATCCGAACACAAGTAAGGCAGTGGCGGCTCGTGACAGTAAAGTTTGTGAGTTCTGCCGACACAATTATACAAAAACAAACAACAAACACGACCATAACCTCCCGCTCATGCGTTTGGCGTCTTCTAAATAAATAAATGCGCCCGCAAACACGCAACGCTGAGCCCGCCCGACCGGGATTGTACTGGAAGTGCAAGTTTTGCAGCTCTATTTTTGCCTAGATTTCGCTATCTAAACCCATGAGCAAGTGCGGTGCGGGGCGAAGGAAGGGGTTCCTAGCCGAGCACAGATCTCGTTAGCCGCCCAGCTACGTCGTGTTGTAATTTAGCAGCGCAACAATGCCAATAACTTCATTTGACCGACTGTGAAATGCGGCCTTCGACGACACACGACACACACGTACACGATTTGAAGGCCTACTATACCAACACCGGACCGAAAATATACTGCTAGTCTAATAATTTTAGAATAAAAATAATTATATTAGAAAAATAGTAGCGGCTGAAAAATAGTCAAATAATGTAAAAATTTTGGGGGTTCTGCAGCTCTGCAGCCCTTATGCACTAACCGCCCCTGAAGTAAGGTCAATCATTATCATTTAGTAAGAGATAAAGTTCGAACCAGGTAACTGCACATGCCTCAAATAAAGGATAAGTGAAAAATGGGATATACGAAAGGTCCCCTATTATGTCTCTAATTGCTCACACGCTCTATTAAAACAAAACTATTTGAATGATTGCTCATGAGCTCCATCTTGGCGTCAAATCAAAAATAATCCCATTATTATAACCGATTAAAACGTGCTTGATTGCAGCAGTGACAATTAGTAAACATTGTGAATTAACGAGTGTATCGATAATCTGAAGGTGATTTTGTACAGAAACCTGTCTGTCATTTGTTAAGCATAAAGGCTTCTGCTTCTTCAAACCAGGGCTATGAAAACGGACGGGACACGATCTTTGTTGACGTCACATTGGGAACTGATTTCTTTTTGATGGTTACGTCACGACACAGCTGATTGTCTTTAAAATATATAAGTTGGAATGACGGTTCATGAATATTTGATTTTTTTTAAAATAAAGCCGGTTTTGGGATTGTTTTTACTATATTCTAGCAGAACAATTTTTTTTAAATGTATAGTAATACTTAATTTTTCAGGGCCGATTCATTAACTCATACAAAAATTAAATTTAAAGTAGAAGCGAATGTGTTCGTTTTTGCGTGAAAAGTAAACGGATTACCTACACCTATTTGTTTATATTCGACACTCGGCAAACTTTTAAAACTTAATATAGTAATTAAATAAAAATTTCAACATCAAAAAATGATTTTTTTGTAGTGTAATTTTGTTTTAAAAAGATTAACGTTGGTATTTTTTGATTCTAAATGAATAATAGAAAAAGTTTTACAATACAAACAAATAAACAAATGCCATGACAAACGCAGATGACAAAGTCAAATACATGTCAAATATAACAGTTGGCATGGGATAAATGGCGGGTAATTTGAAATTAAAATAAGGAATGCTAAATCTTGAAGATTTTAACATTTAAATCATCGTGCATCCTTACAAAAGTTTAGTGGAATATCGGGATGGTGTCTGAGAATATATTTCTGAAATTTCGCGGAAATCTGTAGTGCCACTTTGAAAATATCATAAAAAAACGTCTGACCTCCTATAAGACCCAATGTAAAAGTCAGCTTATTTTTTTAGGGTCGTGGCCTGTATTTTTTTGTTGGCATTGCCCAGACCAACCAGAGGTATTGAACAACTAAAGGTTAGATTTCACAAAGAACCATAATAAAAAGAGTGGGTACACATTACCTTTGAAAATGCAGATAATTGGTTTAGGTGCCCTAACCAAACTCCGTCAAACTGTCAAACGCTGTACTTTGATTTTATCGCAGACTTGTCGAAATGGCGGAAACCGTGACTGGTTGCATTTTTATTTGCATATTTTGAACTATAACTAGTTAAGTACAACAGAAACAATTTACAAATTTGGAGCTGCATGATAATTATTATGTAGTTAAACTATTTTCATCATACTTAGTAGATAGGTAGAGTACAAGAACTGCAATAACTGAAGAAGGTGAATAAGTTTTGTCAAAATAATTTTTACATTTCTAGTCCGCGTAGCACTGGCTATAGAACATATGACATGTTACTTGGGGGGCCCAATGACCTACCTGGGCATTGAATGGAAGTACAGAGTGTGGGTTAAGGGAACTTGGAGCATGACGCAAAGGAACTACTGTGGCCTCCTTGCCGGACCTATAACCCCTTATTATTAATACTTTCTTTTGATAAAATATGAACATGCATCCTAATCGAAACACTCTATATATTGTGGCAAAGGGATTTTTAAACACTCGGCCATTAATTGAAGCTGAAGCGGTTCAACGTGCATTAATGATCAGAAACAAGCGCCGGGATTCAAGTGGCCTCTGCCTCACTTCTCTCTGGATGGTCGGGAAAACTTACGTAATTATTATTTCATGCAGTTCCGGAGGAAGTTGAGTTGATCACAGATTTCCGAGATTTTCTGGATGGGGAATAACTGGTGCGCAAGAGATATACATATTTTTGTGAAACGAAGTGTTAAGAAAAGTGTAAAAACCGGTTGATATGTTCAAAACTATTTAAACCTATTTTTTAACATTTCCAAACCAGTAATTTTGAGTTTTGAGTTTTATTTTGAAATTTGTATTGAAGAACTTTTTGCGAACTTGAATTTTCTTACATGAAATGTTTTTTTATTATTAAATTTTCAGAGCCACTTAAAGACAATATGAGGGCTGTCTTTATTATTTTGCATATAGGAACATAGAGGGCGACACTGATCGAATGTCATTACTAAAACTTAACCTTCATCTTTACTTAACCTAAATTTAAAACGTCAGTACGATACATACAGTTTTATAGCTACAGTGAATTTTTTAAGTTAAGAAATCAGTCAAAAATTGGAATTTATCCGGGAACATTTGCAGGCCTTACTTTTTAACAACTTTTAAAGGAAATTATCTCAAGAACATTGCCTTGCCGAGTTGACTTCTGTTTTCGGAAATGAAGCACCACCATCAGTCGACAGTTTCTCGTTAGTATGGAGAATTCAAGCGTGGACGGATTAGCTTTAGCGACACCCAGGAAATCATCGTTGCTTCATTGGGGATATCAAAGAGCTTAATTCAAAACATTTTGTATGAAGAATTAGAGGTACGCAAATTAGTTTCCCACTGGATACTGACGAACAGTACAGCAATGTCAGTGGTGATGAATCGTGGATTTACTTAAATGAACCCGAAAATAAACGTCAGCCGTCCGTTTGGTTGTTCCAAGAGGAAGAAAAGCCAACAAAAGTCATCCGTTCTTGAGGTATATCCAAAAAAATGGTCGCGGCATTTTTCTCAAAAGCAGGTCATGTAGCAATAATTTGTACACCACAATTTGTTTGCCGAAAGTCATCGCTGAGCTTCGAAAAACGAACATCGAACGATGAATCATTCTCCACCCAGATAATGCAAGTTCGCACAAGGCACAAAAAACATTTAATTTTTAACCCAACAAAACGTCGAATTGATGGTTCACCACCATCCTCCATACAGTCCCGAAGATTCCCCTATACTTTTCTAAAAATCAAGATTTCAGTCGTGTGTGAAATTACAGCTTTGAAAACTGGTTTAGGCGCATGCAAAAGTGCACTAATTTTCGTGAAGAATACTTCGAGAAACAATAAAGTCTTTAAAAGTTATCCACTGTTTTATTCCAGCTGTATATGCAAAATTTTAAAAAACCCTTGCAGTTGATTTTCGTCGTTCGGAGGAGCTCCTCTCGCTGGCCCAGCCATTGCAGTCGCTCCACACTAGAATCGCACTTATAACTTAAAGAATGTTTAATGGCTTAGTTTTTATTTTCGAAAGAATTCTGTTGAGTTTTATGGAATTTTTGGTGAATTGAATTTTTGTCCCATTTCTCCATGGTGATTTCGAAAGAGTAACATTTCTTGGGTCCGCCTTTTCGCGCAGATTCATTTTTTCGCAGATGGCGCTGGCTTCCACCTTGTGCCAATCAAAATTGAAATGTGTGGTATTTTCAAATATGCGAATTTGGCGGAAAACTTGAAATAAAAATTAAAATTTCAAAGTTGCACGAACAGGTGCCCTTTTCCATTTGTTCTTAAAAAAGGTGCATTTTTTAAAAATTTTAATTTTTTATTTGAAAACCGGATGACCAATAAAACCGTTTTGGTTTTTTGTATAAAAAGTTGTCATTTTTCCGCATTTTTCTGTTTTTTTTCTCAAAACAATGCATTAGCCCAAATTTTTAATTTCACATTGCGTGCACAGATTTCTAAATCTTCTTTAAGGTGCATTTTGCCTAACTCCTCTGAAAGTACCCTTTAAACCTTCCAAAAGTGCACGTTTTGGATCAACGTCTATTATATATTTTATAACTAGAAACAAGTTAAATTATCTATACCGTGAAGCACAACAAAACCGATTCCACGCCGCATCGGGGCCTAAGGGCCAACCTCAAGTGCAGTTGAGTGTCATTGAGTTAAAGTTGTCCTATTGACCGAGCCTCGCGCCGGTCACAATTCAGGAAAATTTTAGAAATTAAAATTTTTGGTGTTTTGATTTACAAAAAGATAACTTTAAAACGAGTATCATCAACGCGACATAACCGACAAGGATTTTTTAAAATAAAATCGAGGTACATTACTGAGAATTAATAAGCCGCTTTTTCGTAAATTTTAAGTTGCTTATCAGAAATTAAAAAAAATATATTTTTTATTCAAAACATTTCAAAAATTGAATAAATTTTATTAATCTTAAATATGAATAAAAATTTGTTCTGATTTTCATCTTCCATAAATACAAAGTGAAGGTACACTTGGATTTATGAGTATGTTGCAACTCAAACTCAACTTTTTGGGGAGACAATTTTAAGCAACCTCGACAACACTGCATTTGCTACGAGAAGGATAGACACGCCCAGTGCTCTCTCCTTCAACTAAATGGCAGATGAATAGTCGCCGATTTCAAAATGCGTTAAATTAAGGAACAAGCCATGTATAATTATATACCCAATATATATGCTGCCGATAGTCAAAAAAGCATATTCTTTTTGCATATTTCCAAGATCTAATGGACACTTAATAAGTGTTGACAGTTAACATTTTCGTCCTTATGGGACTCCTCAGAACACTCCTTGATCCATCTCTGCATATCGATCCGCGCTCAAGCCTTCCCAGGATTCATTTCTGCGTACGGCACTGAAAATGATGTTCTGTCTTTTGCCATACCACGTAACTTATATTATACATGATATTTTGAAAAATATTGTAATTTTAACCAGGTCCGTACCTAGAAAAAAATTGGGGGGGGGGATAAAAAGTAAAAACAAAAACTTTGGAAAATTTACGTATTGTGCAATTTTTTTTCTTATTTTTGTTGATGAGAAATCATTTTAAATACCCCTTGTCAAAAGTTTTGGGGGATTAATACCCCTTGATCGCCCCTTAGTACGGCTTTGGTTTTAATAAACTTTTGAAACTTCCTTTTTGTCCAGGCACAGATCTACCGGAGGGGAAAAAGGGGAAATTTCTACCCTCAAATCTCAATTTATATTTAGTTTTGACACACATAATACACGTCCTCGTCCCCATGCAAAATAGTTTAATGCAATATTTGTTATGATATTTTCCCCCCAAATGATGCTTCTAGATCCGCCCCTGCTTGTATTATGGCAAAAATGAAGCACTACACTTTTGCACACTACTTATTATTATCATTATACGTTATATTACAGTTAAAAAGCAAAGGTATAAACGGTCCATGTTTGCTCTAAAACTCAAAAACCATATAGATTTTTAGTAACTGTCAAAATGACAGTGTTACATCTAAACGCAACTCCAGAATTCTTACTAAAGGAGAGTATCTCAGTTTCGCGGAAATTGCAGTTACAACCTTTTCGTTTTGGACGGCAGAACGTGCCATCGAAAACCAAAGAACACCGAAATTTTAATGCGTTGGGGGCCAGCGATACTTTGTTAGGTGATCCGTGGCGATACACTACTGATGTCGCAGCTATTCGTTCCACGTAGGGTATTGGAAGGCCCCTAACGATTGTGCACATGCGAATTTTGATACTGATACTGTTACAGGCAAATAAAAAGAGATGCTTTTCTACCCTATGAAGAAATATAAAAAAGACGTTAAGAAGAAAGGGGGCAATATGAGTTACTTAATTTTATAGGCTTATTTCTTCCATTAAATGATCACCATTGCGTTCGTCATTTGGAACTAAGTTGGCTAGATATATTATCTTTATGTTTCAATTTTCAGTTTAAAAAATTTAGAACTCCATCATACTTTTATTTTTATATAAAAAGTTTTTTGCCCTATTTTTGAGTAAAATGAGGAACCTATAATTGGCAAAACGGGCGGGGCGGTTGTGTAATTTAGAATCAAGTTTTATTGAATAAAATTCTAACCAAGATTAAAATACTTATTTAAAAAATAAAAAGTTGTATTAAAAAATACATGTATAAATACAGTCGAACCTCTGTAACTCGAACCTAAAGAGAAAACCAAAACAGTTCGAGTTATGGAGAGTTCGAGTTCTAGAAATTCAAGTTAAAGAGGTTAAAATACATACAAAATGTGCAGGGACCACTTAAAAGGTTCGAGTTATAGAGAGGTTCGACTTATGGAGGTTGGCGTTAGAAAGGTTCGACTGTAATTTAATTTAGAATTTACAAAATTTATGAAGAATTACAGCGACCTAATCATCGGTCGACTCTCCTACATGAATATTGCGTCCATTTTTTGCAAAGACAATATAAAGTACAACTTTAAATGATTGTACCAAAAAAATATAAAAAAAATTTTGGGGCAAAATGGGGTATAGGTTACTAGGTATAACAAGGTACCCCGTTTTATCCCCATGAAAAAAACCCGTTTTGTCCCAAAATACCCGCTAAATTCAAACAAAAATCATACCCAGTCAAAGGGTAATTTTACGGGCAACGCGTTTAATTATGAATAATACATATGAACCCACAAATTGTTCAATGTAAACAAAATTTTGAAAAGTCTGTAAAAAATGTACTTACCGTCACAAAATGCGCAAGCTATTTTTACAAATAACAGCGCACAACATCACATTTTGAGCAAAAATCGTCTGTCCAACCGAACCGAACCGAACCGCACCAATCATATTTCAGAGGGTTGAACCAGTCATGGGGATAAAACATCTGATATTAGGAGGTTTTATTCTTTCCCAGTTTAACTAAAACCCGTTTTACCACCGTACCCGATTTTGCCGCCCTTTCCCCCACATACAATACTGTGGACTACAGACTAAGTAATATGATTTTGATTTATCTTTTAAATAAAAAAAAAATATTTCAATTTTTGATATACTGATCTAAAAAAAGTAAAACAAAGGGCGCTAATTTTTATATCCCATTTGTGTTTCCAAATAAAATGTTCTGTTAATAAATGTTGAAAGTACCGTGTAATTAATAAAAGGGTCTCAAATTGCTTTTTATCGAGCTTTTTATAGCTAGTTTGGAAACTTCAAGCTGCCATTGCCATTTTCATTAATATAACATGAAATGAAATGTTTTTATGTGTTGTATTCTCTGCTTTAAGATAATGGTTGAAATTAACTAAAGTCTACTAAAACTCTAAAGGATCCTTCCGGTTTTTATTGAGCGAAAATATGTTACGGCACAGTATAGAAGTTCTACGACCCTATCGGTTACATATTACCATCATATTACAAAGGTGTACGAACTTTATGCTGACAGAGACATTATTCCCTACTTACGGATTTATTAATAATAGTTTTTACATGTGTTATAATAATTAGTTAGAATCTAGATTTAAGACCGATTAGATGTTTTAAGTTTTAAATAATAAAAGTTGTTTTTTCAAAACGGTTTCGGCTAAACCTGTCTTTTAAGTGGCGCAGTCGGTAGGATTGCCCAAACGTGAGATTAAAGAATATAATCGACGGTTCGTTTTAACGATTTATTGGCAATCGAACAAATAAATAACTAAAAAGACTGATCAATTTGTGCGTGCAGTGCGTAACAGATCTTAATCTAACGAAAAGATCTACTAAAGAACATAGTAATCGGCTCGTGGTTTTCGAAAGCATATTTGATTAATTTTGCGTGCAGTGCGTGCTAGATCCAAGACTGTCCAGTTAGGTGAACTGAAGTAGCCTAACGAAAAAGATCTACTAAAGGACATAGTTGATTAATTCGTGTTTTTCGAGAGGATATCGAGGAATTTGGATTACTAATGTCATCGCTGGAAGTCTTAATGGTTTTGCTGTAAGTAATATCTCATGTCATTTAGAGATTCCGTAAAAACTGATTATTCTGATCTCTGAAATTCTGATTCTGACTCACAAAGCAAAGAACATCGCGCACCAAGCCCAAAATTGGACAATACTTTTGAACAAAATCAAAATTCAAAGCTTGATCAATTTTTAGCGGACTTGATAGGAAACGTAGCTTTAGATTTAGATAATAGTGTACTCGATAATTCTATAAATTTGGAAATAAATCAAAAAATGGCTCTTCCGCAATTAAAATCGGAATACTTAGGCAGGATTCCTGAGTTCCATGGAGAACCAGAATTATTACCCAGATTCATAGAAATATCTCAAAAACTAATCACCAAATTTTACAACACAGAAGACGTTAATGATTTTCAAAATGAATATTTGATGTCAAGCATCTTAGGTAAAATTAAAGGTGAAGCGGCAATTAATATTGCTTCCTGTAACATTACGAAGTTTAAGGATTTAAAAGGCGCCCTTGTCAGCACTTATGGGGATAAACGCGATCTTTGCACCCTTATAATCGATGGCACAGAAATGAAACAAGGCAATGAATCAGCTTTCGATTTTTATAATAAAATTCAACATCAACTAAATTATCAAACTTCTTATCTCTTGACTCACGGGGCTCAAGTAGAAAAAATGATTTTGGGTAAATTTTGCAGAGCGTTAGCTTTAAGAATTTTATTACGCAGATTAAAAGAACCGGTTGGCTCTCTAATGCGAACTAAAAATCCGAAAGACATGAATGAAGCCCTTAAAATGCTTACAAACGATTTTTAAATCGACAGTAACCAAACACACCAACACTTTAAAACCCCACAAAAACCAAATGCGCATTTTATGAAACCAAAAGTTAACAGCCCTTTGGCATTAACGAGTTTCCCTCAATCTAATTATTCTAACAATCTCCCTTCTACTTCGAATTACAGACCACCACAGCTGACTTATAGACCAGAGCAAAATAAACCGATTTTTAACAGAAATCCGAATTAATCAAACGCCTTTAATCAATCAAACGCATTCAATCAATCAAACGCCTTTAATCAATCAAACGCCTTTAATCAATCAAACGCTTTTAAACCCAATTTACCAAAGCCAACACCAATGAGCGGAGTCTCTACAATAAAATCTTCCCAAAACCGAAATACCCCTTACAGCCCTTTTCAAAATTACCACCAATTCAATCAACAACCTAATTATCGATCAAACTACAAAATCGAAGAAATAAATAACATTGAAAATCAATCACAAACTCAACCCACAATCGAATACCCCATTGAGGATAATAACCAGTACCAGTACGATGACGAGACTGACTATACACAAGACGAAGCTGAATCGAGCGAGTTTTTTCAGGAACCGGCCTTAAACCACCAAAATTTCATTTGATGAACCTAACGAATAGCGAAAACAAATTTTGTAATTTTTCCAGAATATAATCTAAAAATACTTATAGACACCGGAAGTACAAGATCTTTTGTAAGGCCCACAATAGCACAAAAATATTTTCAAAAATCGCTAATTGAAGACCCATTTCAAATCTCAACAGCGCATGGGTACTGTGGGGACAAGCATCCTGCTAACTACAGAGGATGCCTTGTTGCTAAAGAAATACAAAAATTAAAAAATAAACCTAAGAAACCGAATCTCATACCAAACGTGAGTACAAATAGACAAAACCAACAGACAAGTAACACAGTCACACAAAACTCTGTGACAAGGACATACAGCCAAGTAGCAGCAACAGCTACTATACCTGATATTAATATCAGTAGTCAAAATACTATGGAACAAACACTACAATTAATTTTGGAGAAATTGAACAAACTTGATGAGCGATTAACTAAACTAGAAAGTAGCAATAACGGAGCTACCAATATGCCTCAAAATGGTCAGTAATCTTAGAATCCTAGCTTGGAATGCCAATGGTCTCTTGCAACATCAGCAAGACTTGCAAGTTATTCTAGACATAGAAAAAATTGACGTCTGTCTTGTGTCAGAAACGCATTTCACTAACCAGTCTCACATTAAATTTAAAGGTTATAAAATGTATCATACAACTCACCCTAGCAATACTGCACATGGGGGAAGTGCTGTAATAATTAAAGAAAATATATCACACTTAGAGGAGATGGGATATAAAACCATAGAGATTCAAGCTACATTAGTAAGTGTAAAAACCAAAACATATACATTAGTCATAAGTGCATATACCACCAAGGCACTTACTAAAGAAAAATCAATATCTTAATTTTCTCAGAAAATTATGAAACCGTTTTATAATTGGAGGTGACTTTAATGCAAAAAATACCTACCGGGGATATAGACTGACGAATTCTAAAGGAAAAGAACTTTTGCAAGCTATTAGTGAATATCAATGTGAGCCGATATCAACTGGTAAGCCCACATACTATTCAACAGATCCAGGAAAAATTCCAGATCTAATTGATTTTTTTATAGTAAAAAATATATCTTTAAGTTTTGTAGATATAGAAGAAAGTTTTGATTTACACTCAGATCATTCACCTATTATTCTAACTCTTAGTAAAAACATAATAAAGAAAGAAGCAAATATCTCACTAGTTAACAAACTGACTGACTGGATTAGTTTTAAACAAAGTCTGTCAGAAAAAATAAACCTATCAGTACCATTGCAAACGCCAGAAAAAATCGATAAAGATGTTGAATATTTTGTTACAAATATTCAACAAGCAGCTTGGGAAAACAGTCCAAAACCAAAGAGAATTTTTAAGGGAAAAAACTATCCAAAGGAAATTAGAGACCTTATATTGGAAAAAAGAAAACTAAGAAGAAAGTGGCAGCGAAGCCGTGATCCTCGGGACAAAACAAATCTCAACAACATGACGCAGCGTATTAGGCGAGAAATTCTAGTAATAAAAAATGAATCTATTAACCATTTTCTTAATGAACTTACAGATGATAAAAATACCGACTATTCCCTTTGGAAAGCAATCAAAGATTTTAAAAGACCAATTATCCAAATTCCACCCATACGAAAATCTAACAACCAGTGGGCAAGGAGCAACGAAGAAAAAGCAGATATTTTTGCAAGTCATTTAGAAAAAACATTTCAGCCCCACGAAGCACCAGATGAACACTTTCATTTAAATGAATCCCATCAAATCGAAGACCATATTAAGCTTACATTACCAAAAGAAATATTAACAGAAATCAAAAATATTAATTCGAAAAAAGCCCCAGGGTATGATCTTATTAACGGGGTAGTCATAAAACAACTCCCCAGAAAAGCTATCGTAAAACTATGCAACCTAATTAATGCGTCTTTTAGGCTTAGGTATGTACCTAAACTGTGGAAAGTTGCAGAAGTTATCATGATTCCAAAACCGGGAAAACCACTCCATGACGTGTCATCTTACAGGCCAATATCTTTGCTGCCAATTATATCCAAGCTCTATGAAAAACTATAGCTTAAAAGAATAAAACCCATCATAGAAAGACAAGAAATTATTCCGTCTCGTCAATTTGGTTTTCGAGACAAGCATTCCACGATAGATCAAGTACATAGAATTACTAATATAATAGAAAAAGCACTAGAAGAGGGAAAAGTTTGTTCTGCAGTTTTTCTAGATGTAGCACAAGCATTTGACAAAGTGTGGCATGAAGGCCTTAATTTTAAACTAAAACGGTTTCTGCCAAAACAATATTCGGATATTTTGGAATCATACATATCTGATAGACATTTTAGAGTAAAAGAGGAAGACTCATACTCAAGTTTAAGAGAAATTCAAGCAGGCGTGCCTCAGGGTAGCGTACTAGGCCCATATCTATACTTATTATACACTTGTGATATCCCAAAGCCAGAAAATTGCCACTTAGCAACATTTGCCGATGATACTGGTTTAGTGACGGTAGAAAAATCTATTGAAAAATGCATAGAAAAACTTCAGGATGCAATCACCCAAGTTCACAGTTGGACCACAAAGTGGCCAATAAAATTAAATGAAACCAAATCAATTCATGTTGATTTTACAAACAAAAATATAAATCACATACAAATTACAATTAACAACATTCCCGTACCATATTCAAATCAGGCAAAATATCTAGGTATGACACTTGATGCCAAATTGCGCTGGAAAGCACATGTTAAGAAAAAAAAGAAGAACTTGAGATAAGGTATAGAAAAATGAACTGGCTAATTGGAAGGAAGGCCAATTTAACAATTCATAATAAGTTACTGCTTTATAGACAAATACTGAAACCAGTATGGACATATGGTATTTAACTATGGAGTTGTGCTAAAGAGAGTAACATTCTGGTTGTACAGAGATTTCAAAATAAAGTATTAAGAAACATTGTGAATGCACTTTGGTACGTTCGAAATAGTGACCTTCATCGAGATCTAAAAATCGAAACTGTAGCAGAGACTATAAAAAAGTACGCAAAAAGCCATGAAGATAGACTCCATCGGCATGTGAATGTGGATGCAATTCAGCTTCTAGACAATACTATGCTAGTTCGAAGAATAAAAAGAGTGAAGCCGTTTGAGCTAGTAAACTATGTGAATCACACAAAAACAAAATAATGCTATAAACACAACACAATTGTGAGTTACAGACTAAACAAAGCGGGGAGAACTGTTACGTTTTTGATTTTCATAATAATTTTGACTGTTTATTAAGAATTGATAATTTGTCTTTACTGAAAGCCAACATCAATCTTCAAAAAAATTCCTTAATCACCCCTAACGCAGAAATAAAACTGAAATTTCATAGCACTACCAAAAATACAAATATTTTAGTACTGGCACCAATGACCGAGCAAGTTATTAAAATTAATGTAAAAAATATTGAAAATGGTGAAGCCATAATTCCCCAAACAAAATTCGCAGAATTAGCAATTCCTGAATGCCTGACCACGGTCAGTAACTTCGAGGCAATCTGCACAATGATGAACCCTACTGAAAAATATCTAAAAATAAAAATTTTTGAACTCTTGAACGTCATTGACCCTGACTGTTATGAACTTAAACAACGACCTACCCCAAATCTAAATTATTTAAACATTAAGAAGTATAAATTTGATATTTCAAAGATTAGAACTGAACACATGAACAATGAAGAACAAAAAGCTATTACCGGTTTGATCAAAGAATATTCCGATATTTTCCATGTCACTGGGAATCAATTAACCTTTACCAATCAGATCAAACACTCAATTAAGACCTCGGATGAAATACCGATCTATACCAAATCCTATAGGTACCCAGAAATACATAAGAAGGAAGTCAAATCTCAAATCGACGAAATGCTGGAGCAAAATATTATAAGAACTAGTTATTCGCCTTGGTCTGCACCTATTTGGGTAGTACCCAAAAAACAAGACGCATCTGGTAAAGAGAAGTGGAGGATCGTGATCGATTTTCGCAGATTAAATGAGAAAACAATTGGAGACCGTTATCAAATTCACTACTTTTCTACTCTAGATTTAGCGTCCGGCTTCCACCAAATCGAGTTAGCCGAAGAAGACGTCCCTAAGACAGCATTTAGCACTCAAAACGGGCATTACGAGTTTTTACGAATGCCTTTTGGGTTAAGGAACGCCCCAGCCACTTTCCAAAGAGTGATGGCCTTAATAACGAAATATGCGTGGGATTTTTTGATGATGTCTTAGTATTTAGTGTTAGTTTAGATGAGCATATAAAACGCCTAAAACAAGTGTTTGACAGATTTCGACAAGCAAACTTTAAAATACAGCTTGATAAGTCCGAATTTTTGCGTAAAGAAGTCGCCTTCTTAGGGCACATAGTGACGCCAGATGGCGTTAAGCCAAACCCAGACAAGATTAAGGCTATTACGGCCTATCCAATACCCACTACACAGCGTCAAATTAAACAATTTTTAGGTCTTTTAGGGTATTACCAAAAATTTATTCCTGATTTTGCTAAAATAAGGATGCAAAAATAAATGCGAAAAATCCCGCCTACACAAAATCATTCGAAACATGCAAACATATCCTGACCAATGAACCAATCTTGCAGTACCCAAATTTTAAAGAAACTTTCAACCATACGACCGACGAAAGCAATTTCGCAATAGGTTGTGTGCTTTCGCAAGGTAAAATTGGCTCCGACCTCCCAATAGCGTATGGCTCAAGAACTCTTTGCCAATCTGAAATCAATTATTCAACAATTGAGAAAGAACAATTGGCGATTGTTTGGGCTGTTAAATACTTTAGGCCCTATCTCTTTGGTCGAAAATTTAAAATTATTACTGACCATAAACCTTTAGAATGGCTAATCTCACTTAAAGAACCAAATTCCCGATTAGTTCGATGGAGTCTGAAATTAGCTGAGTACGATTTTGAAATTGTATACAAAAAAGGAACTCTTAATAAAAACGCCGACGCCCTCTCGCGCATCGAAATAAACACAAATGTAACTAATGAACCGAACCCCCTCGATGGACTAACGATATTGCGCAACTTTGTAGAAAATTTAAACCAGAGCATTGAGAATGATAATGCAGAAAATCAATCAGTAGCTGCAGAACCAGGTGACCTTGACGACCAAAATAACGCAGAAGAAGACACCAATCAAACAATTCATTCCAATCAAGAGGATCCCATCATTGGAATACCCATCGCTGATTGGCCAGTGAACTACAGCAAGAATCAAATATTTTTCTCCGAAGTAAATGAACCCGCTAAACCCGCTATAGTAAAATTATTCAAAATAAAACAAAGATTTATTGTTCAATTTTCAAAAAATAATTTCGAAAAAGATGTAGTACAATTTTTAAAAGAATATATAGTCTCAAAAGTAAAGTATCATCTTTACTTTGAAGACCCTGTATACGAAAAATTTAGTACCGTGTTACAAAGGTATTTTAAAAACTCACAAATTCAAATGATTAAATGTACAAAAAAATTAATAGACGTTCTAGACGACGACGAAATTCAACAAGTAATTCAAAATCACCACGAAGGTAAAACTAATCATCGAGGGACTGAAGAAACAGAAAAACGCATAAAAGAGCAATATTACTGGCCAAATCAAGAACGAATTATCCGAAATTACATAAATGAATGTGAAATCTGTCAGCTTACAAAATACGAAAGAAAACCTATACAAGTAGAAATGAACGTTACTCCTACCCCGACCAAACCATTTCAAATTTTGCACGCAGACACACTAACTTTGGAAAATTCTCAATTTCTAACAATAGTAGACCCATTCTCAAAGTACGCTCAGGCTTATAAAATCGAGTCATCACAAGGGTTAGAGATTGCCAGCAAACTCATGCAATATTTCTCTCACCATTGCATCCCTGAACAAATAACCTTTGATAATGGTGGCGAATTTAAAAATTCTGTAGTACGAGAATTATTAGAATTTCATAAGAATAATGTTCACTTTATATGCTCTCAGCATCCTGACTCTAACGGTACAGTTGAACGATTTCACTCCACCTTAATCGAGCACATTAGATTATGAAATAACCAAAGTTTTAAAAACGACCCCTTAGAAAGCAAAGTAATTTACAGCATTTTGGCATATAATAACACTATCCACTTAGTCACTAACTTAAAACCTTATGAAGTAATCACCTATCAAAATTAATCTCCTTTTAATCTCGAAATTGATAAACAACTAATAAATAATTTTGTCGAAAATCACCGCGAAAAAATGAAAATATTATATCAAAAAATTAATGATGACATCCAACAAAGAAAACAACAAACTATAAACAAAGTTAACCAATCCCGAGAAGAGCTGCCTGAAATTCCTGAAAAAGTTTACGTACAAAACAAACAAAAACAACAGAAAACCAAAAACAAATATAAAAAGGAAAAAAAATTGTCTCGGTGGATCCTGAACTAAAAACGGCAAAAATAGACACAACAAACGCTAACACGTCCGAAAAGATACATCTTTCAAACATTCAAAGACCTCGAAAGAAAAACAAAGTTAAAAATCTTTCAGGTTCCTCGCACCCAGCTCAAGAGGAACAGGAGTAACCAACATTACTCAAAACTTAGGCGTCCTACCCGTAAACCTTGGACCTGCGAAACTCCAAAGGTCAGAACATACCTTCGATCACTATTATGATTTAGGACCCCTACTACAACAATACGAAAACATAATTTCACAACATCAAACGCTGAAACAAACGTACAGTAATAACACACCTTTAGAACGCGATATAAATAACTTTGAAAAAATTTCAAATTTTTATAATCAATCAATAATAGAAAAAATTGAAAATATAATCATATTTCAGCCAAAAAGATCTAAACGACGGCTTATAAATGGCTTAGGATCAAGGGAGTTAAGGGACTAACAGGAAACCTAGACGCCAACGATGGTTCAAAAATCTACAATATTTTAGACCAGTTGCGACGAAATGAGAAAAGTACCCAAAATCAACTATTCTTACAATACTCGGTAAACCAAGAATTATTTGACCGATTTAATAAAACTGTTGAAAGTATTCAACATAACCAAATTCTGTTAAAAACAAAAATTTTACAATTGCATTCTTTGATACGACATAGTGCTGGCTTGGATAACGTTATTTTAACCAAAAGCGATTATAACGAACTTATCCTTTTATACAATGCGATATTAAGCATCTTTCAAGATATTGAAATCTCTTTAACATTTTGCAAACTAAACGTAATGCATCCGAGTATTTTTAAGGTAAATGATTTACTCACAGAGCTAAAGAGAATATCGAAAATCTATAGGGATTAATTCCCATTTGATTTACAAGTTGATAACATAAATCTTATAGAATCTTTCATAAAAATTAATATATAACATTTTGGAAAACCACCTAGAAATCATTTCACAGTTAAATCAGTACTTAGCAGTTTTTCCTTCAACAGAAAGCCTTCAATTTATTTGCGACGAACAAACTATAACTCAAGAACTCACTGGCATATTCCTAGTGAACAAGACACCATGTAAATTACTTTATAGAGGAAAATAAATATATTTTGAAGAGAAAACAATGGCAAGTCCATCGATAATAAACTTACCAAAATTAGAAGTGCAAAACCAAAAATTTCCAAAATTTCGCATAGATCTTAAGAAACTAGAATTTGAAAAATCTATTATCAACCACATGGTTCCGATATTTGAAGAAAATACAGCCCCTAACCTATTAGTACCAAGTGGTTGGACCATCTGCCTTTACATCATCCTTCTCGCAACACTATTGTATTTTGGACATAAGTACTTTCAAAGGAGAAAGAGCAAGCAGTTGCGATCAACACACTCTATGGAACCTACTGAATTAGAAAAGCTGAAAACCACCCTCCCAGGGGAGGCTTGCTTCTAAGGGTGGAGGAGTTATATGACTCTATCGGTTACATATTACCATCATATTACAAAGGTGTACGAACTTTATGCTGACAGAGACATTATTCCCTACTTACGGATTTATTAATAATAGTTTTTACATGTGTTATAATTCTAAATTAGAATCTAGATTTAAGACCGATTAGATGTTTTAAGTTTTAAATAATAAAAGTTGTTTTTTAAAAACGGTTTCGGCTAAACCTGTCTTTTAAGTTAGATAGGTTATATAGATAGATATGTACACTAGATAGTTTTTGGTCGTGCCAAATTGAGGCCCGATAACTTCACCGACAACGACAACTTTAGCAATATTTGACAGTTCGAAATAGCATTTTTGGTACCGGTTTTAGTCGACGCCGACGGTGCGGTTATCTGTCGTTTGGGGTGCAAGACTATTAAAATCGTGATGTTCATTAGGGGAAGATGGGGGAGTTTTTGTCTCAAGGAAAACTTTATTTGCAGTTTTAATACTTTGTTTGTGGTTTTTCTTGTTATAAATAAGTTTAGAATGGAAATGTTTCGTATTACTCCGTCGTTTTGACTAACGTGGGATAACAGGAAACATCGTAATGGGGTAATAAGAAATATAATCTGTTTTCGTGCACTTTGATTTGAGCAGTGTTACCTTAAAATGTTACTAAAGTGCCTTATGTAAAGCAGTAAAAATGGCAAGTTGCAGAAATATTAAATGGCATCTAACGCAAATAGTCCACAGTACATCGGTATATTTTTTAATTGATTACTAACAGTCTGAATTCTCGTACATAGCTTTATTAGGCCAAGACGCCTATTCTAACAGAATGCGCAGGCGCAGAAATTTTGGAGCTTCGGACTTACTAAAGCAAGCATATGATTTTGGGGCACAATGTTGCCATTTACTTTAAAACACATACATTTTATAAACAAGAGAAAAAAAACAAACAGCTATTAACTCTCAAATTATCTCAAAATTATAAATTACTGAGGATATTTTTTAATAGGTAGCTTAATTTACCGAGTGCTGCCTAGGCCAATCTTACTCGTCTCTTCATTTCAGTTGTTTTGGTTTTCTTTTTTTTAGTTTATTAATTTGTCCCAGCCTAGGTATACATTCCCATGCTTGTTCTATTTTCTCTTGGTTTATTCTGATCCTGATATCTACATCTGTGTTTGTTATGATTTTAGTTTTAGTGTAGTTCATACTCAGACCTATATTTTTAGCTGCTGTATCCTGTTATTCCAGCATTTTTATTAGTTCTGCTTTCTTATCTGTTATTAAGGCTTTATATTAGATGGTTCAAATATTGTCCGTTTACTTTAATGCCTATTTCTTCCCAATCTAATTTTTTGAAAATATCTTGTAGGGCCTGGTTAAATAGTTTAGGGGATACTGTGTCACCCTGGCTGACACCCCTTCTTATGCGGATTGGCTTGGTTTCTTCGTGGATTTTGATTGATGTTGTTGCTTCGCTATATTGACTATTAAATCTGTGTATTCGGCTATTAATTAAAGATGCTTTTACTGCCCAGTGCCCAATGCTATCGAAAGATTTTTCAAAGTCTATAAACGCAATATGTATTCGTTGGCTCGTTCTATTGAAGAATTAGTATCCAATTTTTTTTTAATGTGTAAAAGTTAATGGCAATATTGTTCTACAAATCATAAGCTTGGATTTAGTCAGTCCGATGCACGAAGCATGTCTACGCCTGCACACTCTGCTAGGAATCACTTTCAAGTATTTTTGCGCGGAAAAAGTTAGGCGTCTCGGTCAAATAATATATGTACGAAAATTTATCCTGTTAATAATCACTTAAAAAATAGACCGGTGTGCTGTGGACTATTTGAGTTAGATGCCATTTAATGTTTTTGCAACCTGCCGTTTCTAAAGCTTAACATAGGTCACTTTTGCCAAATTTGAAGGCAACTTCACTAAATACTCAAATCAATATACAATAAAAAATGATATATTTTTTATTGCCCCATTGCGATGTTTTTCATTATCCCACGATAAACAAAACGAAAGGGTAAAAAGAAACATTTCCATTTTGAACTACTTGCTTATGACAGGCAAAATTTAAAACAATACATAGAAAGTCTTACATTTGACAGCAAACTTAATTATTAAAACTGAACATAAAGTGTTTCCTTCAGACAAAAAAAAAATGTTATTTGAAATGGTTTGCTTGTAAAAAACAAAAGTGCTAAAGTTTTTTCAGATATCTCAAATGACAAAGGACAAACTGCAAGAGTAGCAAAAAAATATTTCCTATTACTTATTACCCCATTATCCCCTATGTGAAAGAAATGGGTTCCGCCAGAGATTGCTTAATGTTCTTCCATCTGTGCCTGGTGCCGCTCGCATATTTGTATCCAACACCCAGGATCGCCAGTCGGCTTTCGCCCGAACATCTCTGGTAAATAGCAGACGATATGGTAAATCGCTTGGGTAACTAACACCCGTGATCGCAAAAATGTTCGTTAAAAATCAGTCTGGATTTCAGAACCACAATCTTTCTTAAGAAAGAATTCGTAAATTTCTAACATACATATATTTTTTTAAAACATACTCTCCTGACCTCTTTCCCGGGATCCTAGAGAATGTGAAACCTCACCATTGTCAATCGATCGCCAACGTAACCGAACCGTGTCAATGTAGAATAGGGCTTCATTGACGTCGTTTACAAATATGCGTGCCGCTCAACACACAGTATATAGGGACAGTGCGCTCAACACTGTTGTGACCTGTGCAGCCTGCGCCACCAAATGGCGCGGAATTGAATAGAAGCTCGCTAAAACACAATTGTGCACGTTCTATGTATGTCAAAAATCCTATGTTAACCGTCCGTGAGTTTGCGGCGTTCCACGGAAGCCGCTAACTACATGTGACGTTCAAATGTCAACAGTGTCAAGTTGCGTTAGTCGTCGGCCGTTTTTGGCATGACCAAAAACTATCTACTAAGTTACCTACACTGTGGTTACGCTATTTAACAGACTAAAAAGTTTTGATAAAATCAGTGAAGCAACTAGAAATTCGGTGGGGTGGGGCTAAAGGGGCATCGATAATTGATAATTTGAAGAGCTCGGAATTTCAGTTTTATTAACAACCTCGCAGACACCTGAAAAATTAAAAAAAGTCATTAAATCTATGCTCACGACAGAAATTATTAGAACTGAAATTCATCGTCTTCTTAATGAAAAAAAAATAATAAGTATCTACTGTAAAAATATCTTTTTGTTTACTTAAGAATTATTTATTAATTATTACTTTAGAATATAATAATATGCTTAAACATTTAATTTTATTTGTTTATTTTGGTGACTTTTTTCTAGACTTTTTCTAGTAGACTATTATTAGGTAATCTTTATATTTACTTACTTAAGTGCGATTTTCTTAGCCCACGCGCGAGACTACTCTTGTGGGCAAAACCGTATTTATTGGATTGTATGTTTTAATAGTTTTACCAAAATGTATATATTTTACTGCAATAAATGCTACGTAATAATTTTAAGTATCATTGTGATTTTTCTCTTTTACTTTTCACAAGAAATCAATAGATGTATAAATGTTGATAGGCAGGCTTTCTGAAAATTATCTTATTAACCAAAAAATAACCATATAAATTAAAACCTTTAAAATTCAACAAAACACTTTTGATCAATGTATTTGAATTTGATTAACTTATTTGTATTTCTTTTTCGCCATATGCGGGGGGGGGGGGGGGGCTCCAGCACTTAAATAGCCTAGTCCAGGACCTTATTCCCCCTAAATGCGCCAAGGGTAAAATATTTAAGCTTCCAACCACAGTCCCCATATCAAAGGGTCATCGGCACCATAAAATTTGTACAGCGTCCAAAAGGACTTGAGTACTGTGGCGTCCTGTCAAGTCCTGTTACACGTCCTGTCCGGTCTTGTTGTAAAAGTACAGCAAAAAAAAACTTTACATCAAAAAAAAGGTGACAAAATATTTTTTTTGTGTTCTGTCACTCTTTTATTCATTATTTTACATACTTTCTAACGCCGGTGTATATAGAAATTAGTTTGAGGGGGGGGGGAGCAGAGGAAAACAACAATATTTACGTAATTACCGGGTGAGCAAAAAAAAACAGACAAAATGTTTTTATTTATAGTTTCCGAACTGTATCATCAATTTTAGTAACACCGGACGTCTCACAGAGGGGCCAAATGGAGCTAATAGATAGTTTAAGTTGTGCTACGTATTTTTACGTAAGCATGAGATTTGACAGTTATGCAAGCGCACTTCGTTACACCGTCGTCAAGGTCACGTTAGGAGCTTACGTATTTACGTTAGCTTACGGCAGTCTGCGGGCACCTTAACGTTACCAAAGAATAGAATTGGTTGATTGACCGAGGCCTAGATGATAATTTCCGCTTCCAGTACAAACGATTCTTTGCAAATATATTCCTACTGTAGTTGAAAAGACAAAAAACAAAATTGTAACATCAAAAAGATACAGTGCCGAATTCCATATTCTCTGCTATTAGTAGACTTGTTATGGTAACGTAAAAACATTCAACTTAAACTCAAATTTGGAACAAAACGTAGCACAACTTAAACTATCTAATGTCGGAAATAATTATTTAAACACCCAAAATATTAGAAACAAAAATAATGTGTATTGGTTATTGTTATATACGTTAAAATGCACCTGTTTAATATTTTATAAAGCTTTCATATTTGTTTTTTTACAGGGTGATTTAAAAATAGATTTTTTTAAAAGAAATTTAATTACTTTTACACAAAAAAGTAATTAAGACTTAAACATTTATTAAAAATGAGTTTAAAAATTCTACATTTTATAATATTTCTGTTTAAGTTATTTAACCTGGCTCATAATATACAGTATGTCCCAAAAGTCTGGAATCACCTTTTTTTTTTAAACTTGGAGATAAAATCATGGACACGTCAATTTTGAAATAGGAAGAGGAGTCACCTAAAAATACTATATTGTACAGAGTGTCCTCAATAAGACATATGCATGCATATTTTTTTACATATATTGCATCTAAAAACTAATTTTACCATTTTCTAAAAAAAAGGAATTTATAAAAGTTGTTTATTTTTTGCTTGCATTTTGCTATTTTCTACATACAAAATTAGGTTTTTGTATTAAAGATCATTGTAAAAAAATGACATAAGGGCAAAATTTATGTTAAATTAAGACCTATTAATATTATTTTGTGGACACACTCCACACATGTGTAATTGTTTTGCTTTTTAACATTGTTTTATTAATCTTAACTTTAAACAACAAGTAAAATTAAAGAAAGAAAAATAATAAAAAAGTTTCTCTTTGGCCGGGACTCGAACTCGGAACCTCTTGCTCTGTACGCAAACGCTCTTTCATTAAGCTACCAAAGATCATACAAAAATTTTCCGAAAACTTCCACCTATGCATGTGTGTGGTGTCTCAATACAAGAACGAGAAATTCTCAGGGTATTAACTCGACGAAGCCATTTAACTGAATTTTATAATTTTTCTTTTTCACTGTCAAAGATATAAAAACTCAAATTAGAAGTATAGTATCAACGTCTAAAAACATTAGATCATCTTTTTCGTGTAAGAAAATTCCGGATCGCAATGGGCGATTGCCAATATATTTGTCAAAAACCATAAAGAACAAGTAAGATTAAAGAAAGAAAAATTATAAAAAAAATTCTCTTCGGCCGGGACTCGAACCCAGAACCTCTTGCTCAGTACGCAAACGCTCTTTCATTAAGCTACCAAAGATTATACATACATTTTCGGAAAACTTCTACCTATGCATGTGTGTGGTGTCTCAATACAAGAAATTACCCATAAGGCCTGTGTAAACTATTGCGTGGTGATAATCCACTTAACTCTTTCCAAAACAAAAATCTGTCAAAATGATATTTTTGAAAAATTTTTGGGCACCTTTCCTAAGTTAAAAATACGAAAACGGCAAGTTTGTAAAAGTTTTGGTTCAAAATTTGACTTTCGAAAATTTGCCCTCCCCCCACTCGTTTTAACTAAAGTAACTGTAACCGGTACCATAATTTACTTGGCTTTTTACATTAAAATCCTTTATTTTAAAATTTTTTCGAACGAAGCTTTTCCTAATTTTTACGCGTCCGCCATCTTTAAATTTAATGAGTTAATCAAATTTATGTTAAAAAACTATTAATCAAATTTTTAGTCAATTAAACACTTTCTATTTAATAAAAATTCGTTAATAAACAAACAAGTTTTATATTTAAGATATATAGTTTAATTTCTTTTACTTGGGTCGTATGTAGGCAGTTTATTTTTTTAATATTAAAAATCTTAAAAAGGCGCAAGAAAGCGCAGCCATTTTTTTTTTTAATTTTGTTAAGAAACATTCAATTAACAAAAAAGTGACAATAGTTTTGCTTAAAAAAATTTTATCACACACTAAATTACATTTTTCATATTTCTTTAAGGTAAATTCTAATAATAATTAACTTCTTAGTTTAAAAAATATGATTACTCTATGACAACCTACAGCTAGATATTGATATTTAGTGTTTTTTGGTTAAATTACCTGTGCTGGATGTCTCCATCGTAAAAAAAATTTTAGTTTTTAGTTTTAAATATAACACTTCATATAATTAAAGAAAGTAATACATAGTTATTCAATAATTTGTATGTAATTATCATAAACATTGAACAGACGCTTTTTAAAGTGTCAAACTCACGTCATACCAAAAAACAAGTGAAAATACTCTGTTGCATTTTTAGGGCCCACTAGTTTGCTACATAATTTGAGTTCCAGATATTGTATATGTCTATTTGTGTTTTTTTAGTTTCTTCCATTTTTACACCCGATTGGCCCCTTTGTGCGTCTCACGAACCTACTTTTTAGGTCCCCTTAGGTACCAACGTCCCCATACCTGAAAATTACGGTTTAAGTCTTTCTAGGTTCTCGTACCTAAACAGTACATGTTTAAAAACCACTAACACGGACGTTTTAAAAAAGGAGTTTTTAAAACATACTTTTAAGGTCCCTTTTTTTAGCAAAAATATTTTTTGTCCGCCATTTAACATTTTAAAATGGCAAACAGAATCAAACTAAACCCTTCAAAGAGACTCGTTTATTCCTATGTTCCAAGAACTTGTTCGAACTATTTTTGAATTGGTAAGAAAGCCCTATTTCTGGCACGCACAGCAAGGTATAAATCATTAAAATCGGTTTAGTAGTTCCCGAAAAATGTTTTTTTTTTACCATTGTATTACCAATTTTACGATTTCTTTATCAATTTTGTCTGCTTTCTTTTTTCCATAAATTAATTTTTACTAAATCGATTTTAACGAAATAAAAAGCAGTATAGTAAGGATTAACTGATCTTTAAAAACAATTATTAAAGTTTACCACCATAATAAAATTTGATTCTTTATAAAGGATTGCTTTTTGTTTTGTTGGGAGACATTTTTCAACCCGTTTTGAAATAGATATGAACTGAACTAAATTCGCCGCACAGAACGAGGTACAGTAATACGTAATCAAGATATTATTGTTTGTTTTACTGATTGTTTTCATTTTAGACGCTTGCATCCGAGGCGCGCATCTCTGCATTAATTTCTTCACAAAATCATCAAAATAACTGAACCGGTTTTAATAACATACTAAAATTCTCATCACGATTTCATTAAAATAGGGACAATATTAATGAATCTATAAATTTATCTAAATGTTAGCTCCCGCTAAATTTCGCGGTTGTTTATATATATTTTTAAAAACACACAACTGTATGAAGGACAAAGCGCATTCCGCATATTTGGACATGCGCACCAACAACCAGTGAGATCCTTGTCAATCGCCTAGAGAAAAAGGCGTGTTAATTTCGTTCTCCAACTATTTCAATTATCTACACCTGAAGGTGCTCGATTTTTGTGTACTGAAGCATAGAACTAGAAACTTCAACCCTTCAGCTACGTGGTGACATCATTAGATCCATTCGGGGGCCCCTTGGAACGAGGAGAATTTGGCTGCAAAGGAGGTGAGTGCACTTATCTGATTACCGTTGTGTGGTTCCAACAATTTTACCTATGGACGTCTGATTATTTCGTAATTTCATATCAATACATTTATGTTTGCTCACGATATCATTAAAATATTTACAGTCCACTGCATTTAGCGTTTTTTCTATCCGCGGGCTAACAAAAAGTGTTCCTTCCGAGCCGAATTATTTTAAATAATAAATCCATACGACGGTATTAATAATTATTTACCTAATCTGTGGCCAAGCCAAACAACGGCCTTGAATCGAGTCGAGAAAGTCGTCTGCACCGACGACTGCACGTGTCTTTCGCATGCTCGATTCAGTAAACAAAGCGAAGGGATCAAAACAAAACAAAACAAACGGGCAGAGTTCAGGTGTGTACCATATCATTTCGATATTTAAAACAATTTTCATCAATTGCGATAAATTAGTGCATATTTTCGACAATTCGTCATTTTTCTATTTCAGAAGCATTAATTTAGCGTTAATTGTATATTTACCGACATTTCTGTGATCAAGTGTGTACCATATAATTTCGATATTTAAAACAATTTTCATCAATTGCGATAAATTAGTGCATATTTTCGACAATTCGTCATTTTTCTATTTCAGAAGCATTAATTTAGCGTTAATTGTATATTTACCGACAATTTCGTCATTTCAAAGGTAAAATCATGTCTGTCAAAAAAGCCGTACAAAAACGCAAGGGTTTTTTATCTGCGATCACCGAGTGTTATGTGTTGACACAGACCGCGGAAAAGGACGAAAGAGCGAGAAACGAGTTTCAAGTGAGGTATGCCGATTTGGATGAAACCTTCGATAAATGCATGCTGGCACATAATGACGTCATTATGTTGCTAGACGACTCGGACGATGAAGAGTTTAAAACGCAGGATGCGATCCTTTCAGAAGCTCGTAAATATTTTTATGCGTGTAAGGGGTTTTACTCTAAAATATTTCCGGTTGAGGCCCCATCCTTTTCGGGATAATATCTTCGACAAAACGAATCTGAATCTCCAAAACTCAAAGAGTTAGGTATTCCCATATTCCGAGGTGATAAAAAATTATGGCCAAGCTTTTTCGATCTTTTTAATAACATTATAGATCAAAATCAAAGTCTAAGTAACGTCCGAAACTTCAATATTTATTTTCATATCTCGAGGATGAGCCTTTAAAATTGATATCAGGGATTAGCTTATCTGATCAAAATTATAAAATTGCTTATGACAAATTAGTCAATAGATATCAAAACAAGCGAGACCTCGCAAATGATGCTTTAAGCTCAATTATGAACTCCACCTTAAAAAACGAGTCAGATAAAGAATTGCGTAATTTAATTGACACCTTTTCTGAATCCCTAGAAATTTTAAAATCACTTAGCTTTGACGTTGACAGTTGGGACTTTATTATTTTTTTCATTTTATTAGAAAAATTGGATATTCCAACGCGTTCAAATTTCGAAATGAGTCACGCCAATACTAATAACGAAATTCCCACTTTTCAGTCACTTTTTCAATTTCTAGAAAAAAGATGTAAAGTTTTGGAATCACTTCCTCAATCAACAGCACCCAAAAAGGTGCCTATATATCAAAAGTCAAATTCTATGCAAAGTCAGTCTGGGCAAAAGCCTACCTATCAAAATTCAAATTCTATGCGAAATCAGTTTGGGCAAAAGCCTACCTATAAATCATCCAATTCGCCTTTTATAGGACTGGCTGGCACCTCAACTAATTCGAGTACGGGAATAAAATGTTTCCGGTGTAATCAAGGTCACGTGCTTTCGAAATGTCAAACATTTCTTGATCTCTCACCTATCGATCGCCTATCTTTCGTCAAACAGAAAAAATTATGTCTAGCGTGTTTTCATCCCTTGCATAATGTAGATACGTGCAAATCAAAATATTCATGCAGGACTTGCAATAGTAAAAGGCACCACACTTTAACTCATATCTTAGAAACTAATCAAGTCTGGAAGCCAAGATACTAGTCCTGTCATTCACACACCACCTGTCAATAATCTTCATGTGTCATTAAATGCCTCAGGACCTTCAGGTACCTTTCTTTTATGCACCGCCATAATAGATGTTATGGACGGTTGCGGAAATTTTCAACCTGTAAGGGCACTGCTTGATTCTGGATCACAGACAGGATTCATCAGTGAAAAGTGTATTCAGCGTCTTAATCTTCCTAGGCGAAGTTACACCACTGAAATATTCGGATTAAATCAGATGTCTTCTTTCACTTCCAAAGGGCTCGTTCAATGTCACATTAAGCCACAAGGACAAGTCACTCCTTTACTTAATTTCGAAGCAATTGTTGTTCCACAACTATGTTCCAATATGCCTACATTCTCTTTGAACGATAATCAGTGGAAACACTTGCAAAACCTTAAACTTGCCGACCCATCTTATTTCAAATCTAGACCTGTGGACCTGGTTATTGGTTGCGAGCTATTCGCACAGATATTCAAGGAGGGCAGGGTTCTTGGACAGGTAGGGCAGCCTTCAGCCCTTGAAACTATCTTTGGCTGGGTCGTCATGGGAAAGGTTGACGAAGTAGGTAGTCTTACGGAACGAACCAGTTGTTTTTTAACGAGTCATTCACCTCCTTTAGAGGTCATTCTCCCTAGGTTTTGGGAAATCGAACATTTGCCTAAAAAACAAATCTTATCAAAGGAAGAAAAACAGGCAGAATCAATTTTTACTGCTAGTGTAGTACGGCAACCGAGCGGTAGATTCATGGTAGATCTTCCGTTTAAAGACAAAATAAACCCTGACCTAGGAAATACTTATCCGCAAGCTTATCGTAGATTTTTACTTCTAGAAAATAGATTAATCAAAAATCCTGATCTGTACACTGCCTATTCAAGTTTCATGCAAGACTATATCGATTCTAATCATATGAGTTTAGTTTTATCTAGTCAACCAAAGGTCGACGTATCGTGTTTTTTAGCACATCATTGCGTACTAAAGCCGGAAAGCTTAAGTACAAAATTAAGGGTAGTCTGGGATTGTTCGGCAGTCACCCCAAAAAATATTAGTCTCAATGACACATTGTTATCTGGACCGAAACTTCAAAAGGATATTGCTTCTTTACTCCTTACGTTTCGTCTTAATCCTATTGCCTACATTGCTGACATCAAACAGATGTTCCGTCAAGTCCTTATCAATCCTTATCACCGTCCTTATCAAAGGATATTGTGGAGGTTTTCTCCACAGGACCCACTTTCAGTGTGGGAACTTTCTACTGTCACTTTTGGCATGACATGCTCACCTTTTCTAGCCATGCGTACCTTAAATGAGCTGGCAGAGAGAGAAAAGGAACGTTTTCCTATGGCTAGTACTGTTCTAAAAACGTCAATCTATATCGACGATATCTTGGGAACTAGCCCTTCGCTTTCTGAAGCTCTCTCCCTTCAAACAGAACTCAATGATTTGTTGAAGTCGGGAGGATTTGAACTTAAAAAATGGGCAAGCAATTGTCCTGAGTTATTGGCAACATTGCCAGAGTCCGATCGTCAAATGCCTCTCTCTTTCGACAAGGAGGAACCCCACTTTATCAAAGTTTTAGGACTTCAATGGCATCCAAAAAACGACACTTTTTCTTATCAATGCGAATGAAGGACAAACCCCCAACCAAACGTTCTATTTTATCTATCATAGGAACAATCTTCGATCCCTTAGGTTTTCTTTGTCCCTTGTTGCTACAAGCAAAATTTATTTTGCAACAGTTGTGGATATCGAAAATAGGCTGGGACGAAGAACCAGATTCTTCTATCATCGACTCTTGGAACAAACTTCGTTCTGAATTCCCGCTTCTTTCCAATTTTCAATTACCCCGACAAATCAAACTGTCAAAAACCAATACCTGTCAAATCATCGGTTTCTGTGACGCTTCAATTCGAGGCTACGCAGGCGTCGTATATTTTCGTGTAGAAGAGGAAAACAATATATCTGTTTCTCTCATATCTGCAAAATCTAGGGTCGCGCCTATAAAGTCACAAACTTTGGCTAGGCTAGAACTCCTAGGCGCATTTCTTTTAAGCGAATTAATTGACTTCGTTTTATCTAGCTATGAAGGAAAAATAACTTTTACAAATATCGTTACTTTCTGCGATTCGCAAGTCGTATTGCACTGGCTTTCATCCCCTCCTAATCGCTGGCAAACCTTTGTTGGAAATCGAGTCAGTAGAATCCAAGAAATCATTCCCTCAAACTCGTGGCGCTACATTCCTTCTGCTTTGAATGCAGCCGATATTGCGTCACGAGGGGCCACCCCTTCACAGCTCATGTCACATGACATGTGGTGGAACGCACCGTCGTTTTTATGGTCTCCCGAAAACGAATGGCCCGATTTTCATAAACCAAAAATGCCGATTGATTTCGGAGATATTAATCTGGAGGAAAAGCCAAAAGTCTGTTGCAAGGCGATAATTGATGTCAACTTCTTAGATCAGCTTCTTATCAAATATTCCTCTATATCAAAAATTCAACGTATCATTTGTTATGTCCTTCGAATAGTTAACCTTTTTCAAAAGCATTCCTATCAAAAACCCACTAAGCCGCCGGACCAAAAAGTTATTTTTGAGAATATTGTTTTTCCTACCACCGGTGAGATGCAAAGTGCGTTACACCTTCTTATCAAACGCGTGCAAGGTTCTTGTTTTTCTGAGCTTTTTTCCGCGTTATCTAAGGATAAACCAATACCGAAACCTTTGCGAAAACTTTCACCTTTTCTTGATGAGAATAATATCATTAGAGTCGGTGGCAGATTACAAAAATCTGAACTTTTGTCTTATTCTGCAAAACACCCCGTCTTACTTTCGAGTGACCATCGTTTAACTACTCTTCTTATCGAGTCCGCTCATCGACAATATCTTCATCCTGGGTTTAAAACATTACATAATCTGCTTTTACAGCAATTTTGGATATTATCTGCCAGACGGGCAATTCAAAGAACCATATCCAAGTGCTTGCAATGTTTTAGAATCAACCCTAAACCCTATAGACCGCCCATAATGAGTTCACTTCCCGCTCATCGAATCAATCAACTTAAACCTTTTTCGAGTGTAGCTATCGACTTTTGTGGACCTTTCTTTGTGATTCCTCATCGTTACCGTGGTTGTAAAGCTTTCAAATCGTATGTCTGTGTGTTTGTCTGTACGGCCACACATTGCGTGCATTTGGAATTAACCATGGAACTGTCCACCGAAGGGTTCGTAGGTGCATTCCATCGATTCATTTCCAGACGCGGAAGCGTGACGCAATGCTGGTCAGATCAAGGCAGTAATTTTATAGGGTTTCGTAACCAATTACTGGATTACGCAAGAAGTGCTGCCACCAGACTTTCTATTCGTTGGCATCTGGGACCTCCTCTCAGTCCACATTTCAATGGCCTGGCAGAAGCTGGCGTCAAAAGTTTTAAAACTCACTTTGTACGAGTTGTAGGCGACCAGAAGTTGTCTATCATGGAGATGTCCACCCTTACTTGTCGCATAGAAGCCGTACTTAATAGTCGCCCTTTATCTCCTGCCTCTTCAGACCCACACGATCTTCAACCTCTTACCCCTGGGCATTTTTTGACACTTGAACCCCTTAATTCAGAAATTCCGGAGTCAGATTTGTCCGAGGTTCTCCTAAATCGGCTCTCGAGATGGCAACTAATCCAAAAACTACATAATGATTTTTGGAAACGGTATTCTATAGAGTATTTGCATACGCTACAACAGCGACACAAGTGGACTGATTTGTCCCCAAATATCAAATTAAATGATTTGGTTATCATAAAAAGTGATCACATTCAATCGCCTTTGAAATGGCCGGTCGGTCGGGTCATCGAACTGCATCCCGGCGGGGACGGTCAAGTGCGTGTTGCGACGGTAAAAACGGTTACCGGTGTTTATAAGCGGCCAGTTGTAAAACTGTGCCTCTTGCCAAATTAAAAGTAATTTTAATTTTCTACCTTTTACCGGGTATTACAATAGGTTTTTTTATTTTTAATTTTTTTTGAATTTTTTGTTTTGCCTTTTTTCGGGATTTCGTTATATCTAAATAAACTTACGATACTTATCTGTTTTCATTCGTTTATATTTATCGGTCGATTCTTTTTCTTATATCTATATCTGTCCGGTTGAGATTCTAAATTTGTGTGTTTTGGAGGGCAGTTATGTTACCTCCCGCTAAATTTCGCGGTTGTTTATATATATTTTTAAAAACACACAACTGTATGAAGGACAAAGCGCATTCCGCATATTTGGACATGCGCACCAACAACCAGTGAGATCCTTGTCAATCGCCCAGAGAAAAAGGCGTGTTAATTTCGTTCTCCAACTATATCAAATTTCTACACCTGAAAGTGCTCGATTTTTGTGTACTGAAGCATAGAACTAGAAACTTCAACCCTTCAGCTACGTGGTGACATCATTAGATCCATTCGGGGGCCCCTTGGAACGAGGAGAATTTGGCTGCAAAGGAGGTGAGTGCACTTATCTGATTACCGTTGTGTGGTTCCAACAATTTTACCTATGGACGTCTGATTATTTCGTAATTTCATATCAATACATTTATGTTTGCTCACGATATCATTAAAATATTTACAGTCCACTGCATTTAGCGTTTTTTCTATCCGCGGACTAACATCTAAATGAATGCTGAAATCTAAACGGAAGCTAAAACAATGGTGACAGAAAGAAATTATTTCGGGAACCACTAAACCGATTTCTAGCATTACTACCTTGTTTTTCGCTGCAATTTGAAAAAAAATCATTGCATTTCGTATCGCGCGTTTAATTTTCCACTATATTATTTTCGACATTTTTACGGATCAACACAGTTACGATTCGTTTAAATTATTTTCGACTGTATTATTTTCGAAAATTTTACGGATCGAGAAAAATACATTTCGCTTGAATTGCTTTCATCTCTATTCTTTTTCGATCTTTTTAAGGTTTGGCTCTTTTGGGATTCGACTTTTTTACGGTTGGATTATTCCGCTGTTCGACTTAACTCCGTTTCAAGGCTAATACCTTTCGATGCTTTTACGTTTCATCATTTTTACGGATTGACAAAATTAAGTTTCGACCGAGGTTTCGACTATATTATTTCTAACAAAAGTTTTACGGATCAACAACACTACGTTTCGATTATTTTATTTTTACCAAATTACGGTGCGAAATTTATTTTTTGACATGTTGTGTGTTTGCAGGGAGGAGTCAATAACGGCAATGACAAAAAAAAGGACATATAACAGTGGAAGAATTACTTTGAGAACTAGGCATTTTATGCTTGAATCGCTTAAGCGCCAATATAAACTAAGAAATGCTATTTACGGCTATTGCCCAAATGGCCACCAAATGATCGGTGTCTAAACAGCAGGCGCCTAAACAATCGTCCCAAAAAGTGAGTGTCAAAGGCATTATTATTTTTGTTCTTAACGTCTATTGCCCAAACCTTCAGCGCACAAATAGGCGGCGCACAAATGATTGGCCCTCAAATGATCGGCGCCTAAACCGTAACTGTCCAATCCGCAGGTCCTCAAATGATCGGCTGAGAGCGTCGCTTTCAAAAGGCAGCTAAACATATATAAGCTACATAGTAGCGCATTATTTGAGAGATAATTGATCTGGCTATAAGATGCACTATTCGGTTAGGCCTCGGATGCTTTGGTCATCCTAAAAATCCGTTGCAAACTAAATTTTTATAAGTAATGGTCTTCTTAATATAGCTATATAGTTACATCACACATCAATCGATTGGATATTTTATGGGCTATAAAAACTGTCACAACCAATTTTGACGCATTTCATATTCGTTGACCAGAAATCTGTGTTTTACATAACAATCATATAAATTTTTCCTAAAATCAAAAATTGAAGCTGTCGTGGTTCAAACTAGAACGCTGTTATATATGTTATACTTTAAAGTATACTTTTAACTTTTTAAAAAACGTTATTTTGATTAAATACAATATGGGACTTAAACGTTATAATTGAACGTGTACTTAAGAACGATTCTAAAGAGAATGACTTAACATTACAATGATTTCAGTTTATATAAAGAAAAGGTGCTGATTAAGCAATGGAATAATTCCTTAATATTCTAGATTTAAACTTCTTAGAACTAAAGTGCAATTCGGCAAGAATGCACGTGTTGTTTATTCCATGAGAGACCCAAGTCAGCAGAATGGTCTTCTTATCTTGAAAGGTTCTGAGAAATAAATTGCTGATTCGGCTTGAATGCACGTGTTGTTTATTTCATGGGAAACGCAAGTCAGCAGAATAAGCTTCTTATCTGGAAGGTTCTCGGGTTTCATAGAAGGTTCTGGTTTCTTCTAAGTGTAGGCAGGATATTTTCATATAACAGCTCCCCTCTTTTTGAAAAAGTTGGCGTTATACGGCAACTTTTATTAAGATGATTGATTGATTATTAATTTTGCATTGGGTTCGATTTCTTCTTCGATTTGATCTTCGATGTGTATGCTTGGCCTTCTTCTTGGTAAGATATTCGATAAATTCCTAATTATTTGTAGATTAGGTTTTGGAAATGGTGGAAAGTCATTACCATTATCATTATCGTTATTGGTATTATTACCATTTCTTGTTCTTCGGCGTCTTCGACATTTGTTAATAATATAAAGAATTACTAGTAGTACTATCAATGTTATTGTAATGATAGTAAACCAATCAACGTGTTTTTGAATGAATGGTTGATTGATCATTTTATATAATTCTTCTGAATATTGGTTAAGATTATGTTGTGCAATATTCAGATCTTCGACGTTTATTTTGCTTAACTTTAGTGGTTTTAGGCCTTGAATTTTGGGAATTTTTAGGCATATCTTTACAACAAGTATATGGAATATTGATTATTGGTGAATTTATTTCTTCGAAGGTACTTTTTTGCAGTATGGTTTCAGAATGAATTCTCGTACTTCCAATGAAAGCATTGCATGTTGATTTGAAACGAATTATACTATTGGTTTCAATTAATTTCGTAATGATTTCTTGATTCTTGCATTTAATCTTGATAGGTACTGGTTCTGACGTAGTAACTAGCCATTGATTTTCTTCAAGTGGTTGAACATTGTAGCCTTGTGCATAGAAAATGGTTGTTTGACATGTTTTCGGCAGCTGAGTTTGTTGCTTCAATAGTTGAGCTTCACAAATAGCATCACTGTCGATGGGGTACGGAAGTACTTTGGAACAGAGCTTCGTTCTTCTTTCGATGATCTTGCAGTGGTCCACGTTGTGGAAGGTGACGAAAAACATTGAATCATCGTCACGCGCAATAAATTTATTGATTTATTGAAGACCTGTTCAATTATCTAATATTGGTATTGGGTAAAGTCTGTATAAAGTATAAGTCGAAGGGTCTATAAGAGGTATTTTAAGAACAAATACTATTTTTGATTCAGTTTGAAAAGCACTAAGTTCAATTAAATTAATGTATTGGGCTACCGTTGAGATTGATATTGGTAAAGGCAAATTATTTTTTTTGTAATGAATGAGAAATCTTTTTCAATGAATCTACCAAATCCGATCGTTTTATTATTGAACCATGCAATATTTTTAAACGTGCAAAAGTTACTGCGTTTAACGCATCATTTAATGAATCTTTAATAAAGGTGTAACTTTCCATAAGCGATTGACATAAATCTAATGCTTTTATTTGTGCTTCTGCATAGGCAGCGTTATCAGAAATCGAAGTAACTAAATATTGAATTAATTTAATATCATGATTAAACGTTTCTTCATCAATTTGTAATTTTTGTAAAGTCGTATTAAAACTTTTAATAACAGAGGTTGTTACTGAAATTTGTTTTTGCAATAATCTTTCAATATTTTTCTCATCAGTCGATACTTTATTAATACAATCATTAAAGTATTCTCCGTCTGATGCATCAAAATGTCCTGTAATAGATTTCCAAATAGTTTCGATGCCATTAAATATTCCACGTTTTTGCCTATATGATTTTTCTTTTGTATCCGAGATAAGTTCTTCGTATTTAATATTAACGTAATTAGAAATTTGTTTTAAAAGGCTAACATGCGTTTTAATTTGCGATTTGAAATTTGCAATTTGATTATTATTGATTGAAAAGTGATCCATGAAGGTATCTAAAATTTTGTCGTTATGTTCAATTGCTTTCTTAAAGGGTAAAAGATCTTTGTAAACAACAAGTGTCCATTCATTATTAGAAATTCTGATAAGGGATTCTTCATGATAAAATAGTCCTAGTGTATTATTTATTGGTAATATTGAATATTGACTGGAAACGATTGAGATTATTCCCATTAATCTAAAATAAAAGATTTTTATTTTATTCAAAGAACGGTTTTAACCTATCAAAATTAACTTTGGTTAATTGATTTGTTTGTGGGTTTTTAAGTGTTGCAGAATTACGATGTATTTCTAAAATTTCAAAAGGACCATTAAATAAGTTTTCTGATTTGGATTTGATTTGTGATTCTTTAAGCCAAACTTTATCTCCTACATTAAATTCAGGGAGATTCTTTCGAACATTTCGTCAAATCGTTCTTTCGATTTTTGTTTCGATTGATCAGTTCTATTTCTAGCTAATTTGTAAAAATAGTCCATTCTATTTTTTAAATCGCGTACATATTTAGATATCAATTGTTCTTGATTATAAAGCTTTTCGGGGGGGTGTACTTGATGTATGTCCGAAAACGAGTTCGTAAGGGGTAAATCCGTGTGTTTTGTTTTTTGTATTATTATAGCAAATTACTGCGTATGGAAGAACGCTAAAACAATGATCTTCAGGGTGTATAATTCTAGTTAAAATAGTTTTATACTAGTCTAACCAGAACTATGTGCATGAACTATAATTTCATAAGTTTCACCAGAACAGCTGGATTCTCGGATTCTGTACAACCTTGACTCTTTCTTGGTAAAAATATCGCATATAAATTAGGTAAAAAGGAAAGTTAATTCAACTTACCCTGGTTTCACTGGTGGAACATGGATTTGTAGAAGGAAACTCGCATAGCACGTGGATATTTCCCGTTTTATATGTATCTTAGTAATCGTAAGAATATCGTATATTATTGACAGCAAGGCGAAAACGATCGGTCTGTGTAGCGCTGCTTCCGCGTATCGCTCGCAGCTGGTCAGCGTCGTTTCTTCCTCCCACCATGGCATTAACTCGATGCACTCGCGATCAAGGTTGGGTACAAGGGTAGTAAATATGGATAATATGGTAAGGATTGCAAGGGCGGAAAAAGGAAGAAAGACAAATTGAATTAAGTAATAATTATGCAATAGCTGCATTTTGACGTATAAAATCGCGAATTTTGAATGCACTTTAAGACTATAAAAATATTGATAATTTTATAAAGCTTAAACATATTAAATTAAAACTAAGTGTATTTATGTAAAAAAGTGGTACGGGACAAACCATACCCGCGCCCATGAAAACACTAGGGTTTTCATAGGAAAAAAAAATATTGTGAAGGAAGAGGACATAATTTAACCAAAGGCCTTTTGAAATTACCTTTGGCTGTCTTCACTATAGCAACTCGGGGAACCCTGTCGCTACCAGGAATAACTTCCACAATTCGACCTAAGGGCCAATCCAATGGTTTTATGTTATCGTCTTTTAGGACAACCATGGTACCTGATAACACTTCACTGAATGGATTGTGCCACTTAGCCCTCTGTTGAAGAGTGTGAAGGTACTCCCGGTGCCAGCGATTCCAAAAATCGCGATGCATGCGCTGTAAAAGTTGCCATCTCGTTAGGCGATTTGTAAGCGTCCCTGTATAATCAGGGTCAGGTAAAACGCTAAGAGGTTGCAATGTTAAAAAATGACCTGGCGTTAGAGCTACTAGATCTGAAGGATCGGTGCTTATCGGACAAAGCGGTCTCGAGTTGAGGACGGCTTCAATTTGAATAATAACGGTATTGAGCTCTTCGTAGGTCAGTACTTGAGATCCAATTATCTTGACTAAATGAGTTTTAACCGACTTAATATTAGCTTCCCAGATGCCGCCCATATGTGGCGCGGCAGGAGGGTTAAAGTGCCAAGAAATAGCCTCTGTTTTCGCACATCCCTCAAATATCTCCCTCAAGTACTTATTACTGTCCAAAAAATTCGATCCACAGTCAGAATGTAAATTTAGAACCCGCCCACGCCTGGCAATGAATCTGCGGAGACCAGCCAACATAGCCTCTGAGGTGAGATCCGATAGCAGCTCAAGATGTAAGCACTTTGTACTTGTACAAATAAATAAGCAAATGTATGCCTTGTGTACTTTTGCACCCCTTAGGCGTCCAATAGTAATACTAAAGGGTCCGCAAAGATCTAGACCAGCATTAGTAAAAGCTTTAGGGAATTCTGATACCCTGAAGCGCGGAAGGTTGCCCATTGGAGGTAGATAGGGCTTAGGATTGACCTTCCAACAAGTATTGCATTGGTGAATTACACTTCGAATTATTCGTTTAGCCGATATCACCCAGAATCTTTGAAACAGTAAATGCTGAGTAGTTTGTATACCACAATGTAAGTATGATACATGAAAATCTTGAATGAGCATCTTTGTAAATTTAGCATTGGATGGTAAAAGCAAAGGAAATTTACTATCGTAATGTAACGTATTAGAATGACACAACCTTCCACCAACACGCAGGTACCCTTGAACATCAAGAAATGGTTGTAATTTTTGTAAATATTTTGGAACTGGCCTTTTGTTTTGTAATAATGTAATTTCAGTGTCAAACTATATATTCTGGACGTATTTTATAATAAAAAGTAGAGCGTCGTCTAATTCTCTTAACGTTAAGTAAGGAAATTTTTTTAAAGTAATACGGCATTTCACATTCTTAAATAAATTATAAACTTTTAGAAAGTATGCCGCAATTCGTTTGATTTTATTGATCGAGCTGTATTTTTCAAAAAGAAAGTCAATATCAATTGTATTTTTCAACACGAGTGTGGAAAGTATCGTTTTTTTTCTTTCCAAATTAATATTATCTGGTATTGTAACTTTAGAGAATGTCCAGCAATCCTGATGTTCAAGTAAAAAAGCAGGCCCCTCCCACCAAAGGGTAAAATTTGTGAGTTCAGAAACAAACATCCCTCGACTACCACAGTCCGCAGGGTTCATCCCTGAGGGAACGTGATGCCATGCTTCAGGGGGTAGTCGTTCCTGTATGTACGACACCCTGTTACTCACAAAAGTTTGCCATTGATGGGGTGAACTTTTAATCCAGCGCAAAACTACGGCGCTATCAGTAAATGCAAAAATATCAATAAATTGTAGTTTGTGGGCATATGTATTTAAAGTAAAATGCATTAATTTACTTAGTAAGACTGCGCCTAAAAGTTCTAATCGAACTAAGCTTAATGTTTTCAAAGGGCTAACTTTAGATTTACCACAAACAAGAAATGTTTTATAAGAATTATCAGGCAGTAATGTACGAATATAAATGACAGCGCAGTAAGCGCGCTCAGAGGCGTCGCAAAACCCAATGATTTGATGTGAATTAGAATCGATGCTTATGATTTCACGTGGTATTTTTAAAGTATTTAACAGTTGCAATTCTGATTTAAATTTTTCCCACTTAGAGATAATTTCACCTGGCGGTTTTTCGTCCCAATCCACCCCTGCGAGCCATAAAGACTGAATAAGCAATTTTATGAAAATTGTAAGAGGGGTGAGAAACCCGCAAACATCAAATATTTTAGCACAATTACTGAGTAAAGTACGTTTAGTACAGTCAGAATCTTCGACTGATGTTAGAGATTTGAATTAGAATTGAATATTTCCTTCGAAAAAAATATAACGCGGACTGTAAAACGTTATGGTTCTGAAATTCCCAAAAAATAATTAACATGCCATACAAAACCAAAAAATATGCACTTACCAGTTTTGTCGCAGATACACCATCCCGGGAGCTCCCTTCACTTTAGAATGTCGTTGGAGTTGCTTAACACTAATTAGATTATAATTAAAATCGAATAATAAGGTTTTTGGATTGAATTTTTGATGGATTTTTCGATCACTTGAGTTTTTGACATGCCGTTCGTTACTTTGGCGTGATAACGAACTGTGTTTGCGCACTCTGTCGCGCATGTAGACGCAGAATCGTGCGTTGCCGAATCTTCTCGTGCACATTTTAATCCTGTATGGCGGGATTTATTGAATTTGAATTTTTAAAAGAATATAGACGCAAAAGTTTCTCTAACATTTCCGCCCACTTAAAACGAAGTTTTAAATTAAAATTAAGAAATTTAGAAAAAAATAAAATCAAGAATTAAGAAAAATTGAAAAATAATAAAAGGAGAATTTACCCAAACATTTTCCAATTTTTATGGAATTTTCCCAAAAACAAAAAAATAAGAATTCTAAGAATTAGATAAGACATTACACAAAAAAAACATTGAATATGAGATTTAGCGTGGATCCAACGGTAATGGACACAATTTTACGACCGGACGTTTGAAAAGGCCTTGCTTTGTCTTAACCGTGGCCACTCTTACATTGTTATCAGGACCGGGGTGTACCGACACTATCCTACCCAACAACCAATGCAAGGGAGGTTTTGCTTCGTCTTTGATTAAAACAAGTGTATTGATTTTAATCTCGACCGATGGATCGCACCATTTAGCGCGCTGCTGCAAAATATTTAAATATTCACACTTCCAGCGTTTCCAGAAGTCTGCATTTAAACGTTGAATTAATTGCCAACGGCTAAGTGCGTTTAGTTTTAGGTGAGTTAAATCGGGATCTGGGCAAGAGTTCAAGGGTTCGAGATTTATGAAATGCCCTGGAGTAAGGGGGGAGAGATCATTGGGGTCTGTACTTTGTTCGCAAATTGGACGTGAATTTAGCAAAGCTTCAATTTGAGTTAAGAGCGTGTATAACTCCTCAAAAGTAAATATTTGACTACCGATTGACTTGTAGAGATGAGTTTTGATAGATTTTACGCCTGCCTCAGCGAGGCCGTTTAAATGAGGCGCTCCGGGACTATTCAAGCACCAACGGATTTGTAGGCTTTCCGCCGCTGATTTAGATAACTCCTGAAGTTGCTTGATAGCTCCTACAAAGTTAGATCCGCAGTCGCTTGTGATTTGAGTGCAAGCACCTCTTCTCGCAATAAATCGCCGCAAAGCTGCGATAAAAGCTTCTGTCGTAAGGTCACTGACCAATTCGATGTGGATAGCTTTTACGCAATTGTCTACAAAAACAGCGATATATGCCTTAAGAATTTTCGCTTTGCGCATGCGTGAAGAGATAATGTTTATGGGACCAGCATAATCCAAGCAGACATGCGAAAATACCTTCAACTGTGAAGTTCTGAATGAAGGTAAATCAGCCATGAATTGAGTGTAGGGTTTTGGTTTCATACGAAAACACTGAATACATTGAGATAAAACATGATTTATAGCTCTACGAGCTGATAAAATCCAAAATTTTTGGCGTATTAAATACAAGACAGTATTGGGTCCTGGATGAAAATTATTTTTATGAATTTGGATAATAATTAAATCAGTTAGTCGGTGAGATCGAGGCAGTAGAATTGGATGTTTTGAGTCGTATGGAATTCCAGATGAATGACGCAAGCGTCCGCCCACTTTGACAAAGCCCTTGTCGTCAAGGAACGGCGCAAGTTTTCGGTATTGTTTAGGAAGCAATTGTTGATTTTTGAGTTTTTGAATAAGTTCTAAGAAGCAGTTTTCTTGGACGTGCTTGACTAAAACTAATAAAGCTTCATGTAACTGATTGGAAGAAAAAACTTGAGGAAGGGACTCCTGCGCGTTTTTTCGATTATGAATAACTCTTAAAAAATGACATATAATCTTTTGAATAAGGTCATGGTTAGAATAATTTTGAATAAGTTTTTCGAAATAATTAGGTGAAGTTTGAAACGTAACGAGTACAGAAGATTTTTGCTCTTGGAAAACTTCTTCTGGGACATTGTTTGACATCTGGTCTAGAAAATTTTGAATTTTCCATTCGGACCTTGGTAAGGTGAGCCAAGAGGGACCTTGAAACCAAAGTGGATGGTTGACGAGATTACTAGCCAATAGACCTCTACTTGCACAATCTGCGGGATTTTCAGCCGAGGGTATGTGGTACCAGGATACATCTGGAATGGTTTCTTGAATCTTGCAAACTCGGTTGGCTACAAAAGTTTGCCATTTGTGAGGAGAACCAGTAATCCAGTGTAAAGCTACTTGTGAGTCTGAAAATGCAAGTATTTCGTCTATAGAAATAAGTGAAGAATAGTTTCGGATAACGATTTCTAAGATATCAGCTAAGAGCGTGGCTCCCAGAAGTTCTAAACGTGGTATTGATTTTGTATTGATAGGGGCTACTCTAGATTTGCCTAAAGCCAAGGCTGACCTGATTTCACCATTTTGCAACTCAGTACGAGCATATACACAACTGGCGTAACCAAGCTCAGACGCATCACAGAAGGCTAAAAGTTTACAGCTTTTTACTTGAGTAGAAAAAATATAGCGAGGTAAGGAAATATTTGAAATGCAGTTTAGTTCATTACTGAATTGGTTCCAAAGATTTACAATAGATTCTGGAGGCTTTTCGTCCCATGAACAATTAGACAACCAGAGTTTCTGCATAATGGTTTTTGCTAAGAATGATAGAGGTGATAAAAAACCAAGCGGATCCCATATTTTTGCTATTGCTGAAAGGATATTCCGTTTGGTACAGGATTTTTCAGATTGGGTGTAAGAATATGTAAATTGATCGGAAGAAGGCTGCCACTGCAGTCCTAAGACCTTGATTGAACTTGAATCGTCCTTGTCAAAAGTGACAGGAATTTGACAATCCGAGGGTGAAAAATGTGATATAAGTTTCGGTTCATTGGAAGCCCATTTACGGAGTTGAAAGCCACCTAAGTTTAACAAAGCAATAAGGTCATTTTGAAGGGCTAAGGCGTCGTCAAGGGACTTTGCGCCTGCGCAAATATCATCCATAAAAATATTATTAAGAAGAACCTTGGAAGCTTCGGGGTAGTTTTCACTCTCGATTTTCGCTAACTCCCTTAATGTACGAATAGCTAAATAAGGGCTAGAACACATACCAAAAGTAACTGTATTTAGTCGAAATGTTTGTAAGGGTTCGCTAGGATGAAAACGCCAGAGAAGTCTTTGAAAATCTCTGTGTTCAGGATTTATTTTGATTTGAAGGAAGTGCTGTTTTATGTCTGTTAAAAATACATAGGGATAGAATCGGAATTTGAGTAAGATTTCGGAAATATCATTTTGAAGTTTTGGACCTATTAAAAGGGTTTCATTTAGGCTTAGGCCTGTGGATGAGGGTTTTATCGAAGGGTTAAAAACAACCCGGAGTTTTGAAGTACTTTTATCAGGTCTAAGAACACCATGGTGAGGCAAATAACAGGATAAAGCTGGTTTGGGTTCATGACTTGGTATAGGAGACATGTGACCATTGATTAAATAGTCTCTCATGAATTCGGAGTATAGATGATAAAGATCTGGATTTTTTAAAAGCCTAGATTCGAGCGACATAAAGGAACGGTACGCAATAGAAAAGGTATCGCCAAGCTGCGGCTCTGCGCTTCGAAACGGTAAGTTGACAATAAAGCGTCCTGATGGTTCTCTTGTCGTAGTTTTTTGGTAGATCTCCTCGCATTTCTTCTCCTCTGGAGAAAGAAAAACTCTAGGTTTTATAGTTTCTAATTCCCAGAATTTTTTGAGACTAGAATCGAGAGACTGTTCGGATAGAAAAAAACAAGAATTATCGAGCGTGGTTTGAAAATTGACGTCGCGTGTATCCCCCAGTAAGACCCATCCAAAGACGGTTTCAAAGGCGGTTGGTTGCCCTGGTAGGCCATCAATGCGTCCTGACAAAAGGATATCTTTGTAGAGCTCTGCTCCGATTAGCATGTCTATTGGTCCAGGTGTATAGAATTTTTCATCTGCTAGTTTAAGATTTTGAATATGGCTCCAATTTATAGGATTGACTCTCATAGAAGGCATGTTTGCACATAGGTTAGGCAAAATATGAACTTGAAAATTGAAGGTTGGGTATGGTTGTCCTACTGGACGAATTGTACACGTTGAGATTCCCTTGGTCGAGGATGAAGAACGGTTTAATCCTAGGACTGGGATCGATTCTTTGTTTCTAGAAAGTCCTAAACGATTTAAACAGTTTTCGCTTATCAAGCTAAGTTGACTACCATTATCAAGGATGGCTCGAACCTTTTGATAATTGCCCCTAGCATCTAGAACCTCCACTTGACAAGTAGATAATAAACAAGTTTTTGTTGGTGTGGTAGCCAAAGAAGTCCACAAGTTTGTTCATGGGGCAACAAAATTTTGACTTTGAGGTTGAATAATCGAATAATTTTGAGTTGTTGGATTTTGAGTTGTTGGATTTTGAGTGATATTTTGAGTTGAGTGATTTTGAGTTATTGGCATAGAATTGACATAGTTTGGGTTAATTGTGGGGTTAGGAAGTAAGTTTGAAGTTGATTGAGTTGACTGAATAAAATTGGATTGGTTAGAGTTATTATTTGAGTTAAATTACCTAACTCCGGAGTTTTGATTAGAGTTTTGTCTACAAATCATTGTATGATGTCTAAAACGACAAATTTTGCAATTGTACGTGCTTACGCAATCCTTTTGTACGTGATTAAAACGAAGACAATTTACGCATGCGTTTTGTTGAGTTATGAAAGCGTACCTATCATTAGGAGACTTTGAAATAAAAACCGGACATTGGGTTATTAAATGTATCGAATTATTGCATAACCTGCACTTAGCTTGAGAATAATTTTGATGAGTTGAGTTATTAGATGAAGTTTTTTGTTTGTTAATTGTGGTTGGTGGGGCGTTTACAAAAAAATTAGATTGGGCGTTTGATTTGTTTTGATATTGAGAATATGAATTCGATTTAAAATTGTTGGGTTTTGAATTATACGGTTTATTATTTGTTAAGTTGGTTTGAGTCACTTGGGAAGGGATAATTTGCAATGACTCAAGAGCTTTGCATTGATTTGACAAAAATTCGATTAAATTTTTGTATGTTGGTATTTCAGTAGTGCTGTATTTTAGCTCAAACGCAGTTCTGGTCGAATTATCAATTTTTGAAAGTAAAATTGAAAACAGACAAAAACACCACTGATTTACTGGAAAATTAAGGTTACCTAGGGCTAGCACATTTTCCGAAAAAATATCGATTAATTTTCTAAGCTCTTTTGCCGAGTTATTTTTTAAAGGAATCGCTGTGTAAATAGCATTCCAATAGGTGGATGCTAACAACCGTTTATTTTGATAGCGATTGACTAGGATATTCCACGCTATTTCGTAATTATCTCCCGTTAATTTAATTGAATTTAAAAGATTTGCAGGTTCACCCTCTAAGTACATTAATAAATGCTGAAATTTTTTAATGTTTGAGTAATTTTGATTATCATTTACGAGGGACGAAAAAATATCAAAAAAGGTGGGCCATTTTCGAGGTGATCCATCAAAGCAGGGTATTTTTAGAGGTCCTAGTTCGTCCCTTATTGGGGCTTGAATTATAGCAGGGCTGTTTCCCGAAAACCTAGGGCCCAAATCTGGAAAGAGTTCTGCATATATTTGCTTGGTAGCGTAATAGAATTTGTCGGTATCCTTCCTAAATACGTCCTGTTCCGTGAATTCCTCGTCCTCAATGAGGCCTATGATGTCGTTATGTAACCGTTTAAATTCCTCGTAATGATCGTCGAAAGATTCGTAAGATACTTTAAAAAGTACGCTTAGAGACGCATCCTGCTTGCATTTAGTTGCCAAGTTATATACCTCAGTAATGCGTGAAATAGATATCTTTCTTTGGTTTATCAAACTATTTTTTGAAGGCATATTGAATTAAGTTTATTTTTATAGCACAAAGTATTTTAAAAGAATAAAATAGTTTTTTGTTTTGTTTTGGTAAATATCGATTTTTATTTTATGCTAAAAATAGAATTTCTTACTTGTTGAGTGGGTCAGTATATGCTACCGAGATCCTTATTTTATCGTAAAATGCACTTTTATAAAGAGGTATTTTTACCACTTATTTTTCACAAATAATTTAGGTAATTAAAAGGATTTATTCGCACCTAGTAAAACGCCGTTCGTAGAACTGTTTTGTCCACTGCTAAACCACACATAAACAATAATCGAATTTCGAATAAAATAAGAATTTTTCTTTTTTGAATTTCTGAATTGAATTCTTTTATTTTGAAATGTAAACAAACCGTGAAGTATCACCGCTGTGAAACTGAGCTCCGTCCTTATAGTATATGGAGGGGAGAGCCTTGCTTCGAACGCTGTTCGCTGGACGACCGATTGCAGGTTCCCGGTGGGGTATAATGGCGATTTTTAATACGAATATTTTTCATGACTTGCAAAAATTTTAGTTTTTAAAAATTTCCTCAATTTATCTGGGTCGATGGAACAAAAATGTTAGAGATTTGAATTAGAATTGAATATTTCCTTCGAAAAAAATATAACGCGGACTGTAAAACGTTATGGTTCTGAAATTCCCAAAAAATAATTAACATGCCATACAAAACCAAAAAATATGCACTTACCAGTTTTGTCGCAGATACACCATCCCGGGAGCTCCCTTCACTTTAGAATGTCGTTGGAGTTGCTTAACACTAATTAGATTATAATTAAAATCGAATAATAAGGTTTTTGGATTGAATTTTTGATGGATTTTTCGATCACTTGAGTTTTTGACATGCCGTTCGTTACTTTGGCGTGATAACGAACTGTGTTTGCGCACTCTGTCGCGCATGTAGACGCAGAATCGTGCGTTGCCGAATCTTCTCGTGCACATTTTAATCCTGTATGGCGGGATTTATTGAATTTGAATTTTTAAAAGAATATAGACGCAAAAGTTTCTCTAACAACTGAAAAGGTGTAAAAAAATACATCCCGCCTCGGGTCCCATTTCAAACCCAATATTTTAAGGGTAGTAGAGTCCTCTTTATCAAATGATATGTCAAGGGCTACGTGGTCTTTTGGTAGGTCTTGTAATAGTTCTGTACAATTGCTTGCCCACTTTCGAGCCTCAAACCCACCCCTGGCCAAAAGATCAGTCAGCTGATTTTTTATAGAAATTAAATCCAGGGGGTTGTTGCTAGTCCCTGTGACGTCATCTACATAAGTTGATGTTTTTAGTATTTCTGACGCTAGAGGTAGGTCAGCGTAATCGTCAGCAAGTTTGATTAAAGTTCTTATGGCCAAGAATGGGCTACACACAACTCCAAATGACACAGTATTTAATTGGTAATGAGAAAGGAGTTCATTGGGAGAAAAACGCCATAATATTCTTTGATAGTCCCGATCTTTAGGGTTTATAAGAATATTTCGGAACATTTGTTTTAAATCGCAAGTAAACGCATATTTGTGTAATCTAAAGTTAAGCAATATATTAACTAGGTCCCTCTGAAGTTTAGGTCCAGTGTGTAAAGTTTGGTTCAATGAAATTTTATTTGTTGCATGGTTATTTGCATCGTAAACCACCCTAATGGGGGTTGAAGTGGAATCTTTTTTAAAAACAGCATGATGACTGATATAAAAATAATTTTGTATTTCAGACAGGTTAGGTTTTGAAACCAGTTGCATATGTTTACTATCTATGTAATCCTGCATAACACTACAATAAGAAGTATAAAATTCAGTATTTTGAGTAAATCTTTTTTCTAAAGACAATGATCTACGTAACGCAACAGTATAGGTATCTCCAAAATCTGGAGCAGTTTCCTTGAAAGGCAAAGAAACAACGTACCTTCCCGCGTCGGTTCGGTAGGTAGTGTTCAAAAAATAATTTTCGCAGTACTCATCATCTTTAGATTTAACTAGGACTTCTGGTACTTCTTCTGTCTGCCAGAACCTTTGTAAAGTGTTATTTAAAACATCAAAACTAGGATAGGTAGTCAAAAACGTGTTAGAAATTGTTTTTAAAGGGTTGCAATCAAAATTATATTTTCCAGCTACAGTCCATCCTAAGGAAGTATTGATATAAACGGGTGGCTGAGGGCCATTTTCTATCCTGCCATCTTGTAAAAGATATGGGTAAACGTCATTTCCCAATAAAATGTCAATTGAAGACTGTTTATTAAAGTACGGATCAGCTAATTTTAACTGAGAAATATTGGGAAAACTGTCCTTAGAAAATTCCATAAAAGGCATATCATCACAAACTTTATCTATGATAATCGCTTCAAAATCAAAACAATTAGATTGATCATAAAGTGATGACATAATGCAATTAACACTTTTCTTGGCAGAAGAAGACATACGGCTCTGCAAGTGTACCAGTTATCAAAGGCATCTTTGATTTTAATTAAAGCAGTAGAAAGTAAAGTTTCATTGCTATTTGTAAGCATTCCAGCATGAATAACCTGATTAGAGCTATCAGTATTTTGAGAACTTTGAGAGTTTGGGTGCACTGATGTTTCTGCCGATCTATGTAAAGACGTATTTTGAGAATTTGGAGTATGCGCAGGAGAGTTTGACTCGCAAGACTTAAAACACAGTAATGTATGGTGATCAAGAGAACAGCAACGACATCTTTTTTGTGAAGTACAAAATTTGGCTGTGTGCAGTGTTGCCAAGCAATTGGTGCACGCTCTTTGACCTTTAACAAGCTCAAAACGTTCCTTGACCGTTTTAGCGAGAAATGTAGGACAGCGATAAACAATGTGAGAACCTTTACAGATAAAGCAAGCATTTGTGGGAGGACTGGGTCCCTTTTGACCGAAAAGTGTCGTTTTTTTATTGTAAGGTATATGATTTTGTGCAGAGTTGCGAGAAAAACTGCTCGAAGGAGGATTCGAGAAAATTGGTTTATTTGTATGAGGGGATTTTTCTAATTCAATAGTTTCAAGAGCAACGCATTGTTTAAGTAAAAAAAGTCTTACAGCATCGTACCTCGGTACATCGTTTGAGGCATGTTGCTGCTCAAAAGCTCTACGCGTTGAAGGGTGTAGTTTTGATAAAAGAGAGTACGTGATAGGAAAATCCCACAGCGCGGTCTCGAATCTTAAATTATTTAGCACAGATAAATTTTTTGAAAAGGTATCTAAAATATGACGTAACTCTTTGGCATTATCAGAGGTCATGCGTGGGCAATCTTCAATCAGTTTCCAATGAGTAAAGGCCTGTAAACGCCTATTGTTGTATCTTTCAATAATGGTATTGTAAGCTAAGGGATAATTTTCATTTGTAATTAAAATATCTGCAATTAATTCTCGCGGCGAACCCTTCAATGCGTCAAGCAAATAATTAAATTTAGAGATATTGCTTAAGTGTCTTTTTGAGTGAACCATCACGTTAAAGCTTTGATGAAACGTCGGAAAAGCGGTAACATCTCCATTAAAAGAGGGGATGCCCAATTTGGGTAAATTATCAAAATCATGGTGACTTGAATGTGGTTCCTGGGAAAATGCGGGGTGGATAGAGGTATCCAAAACTCCATTTAGTTCCAATGGCAACTCAAAAAGCTCATAAAAAATAGTATCTATTTCGTGGCACCTTTTTGCAAAGTCTAAACCAACCTTTTGTTCGAGCAATAACTCCTCAGTAGACGAAGCAAGCAAAGTAAGTGTGGCATTATGATGTTTTTCAAAATCTTTTTTGACTTTTGATAAGCTACGGTATCTAACCTTAAAGGGGTTGAGCTCAGCAGTATTATCTTTTGCCAATTGTGCCGCATCTTTAATCAAAGAAAGCTGCGAAAGCGCGGTTTGCCTTAAAGCTTTAGCAATTTTTTCAGTAGTAGTCGGCATCTTATAAAAAAATAGTAAAGTAACTTTACGAGAAAAAAATATATATATATAAAAATTGCAACCTCTTACGTTAATAAATCTCACCCTCTAGTATACAAAATTTACCCGACTTATAATGACTCGACTGTACACTAAAAGTCCAAAAAACAGTATCGATTTTTCTGAATAAAAATAGATGGCAAAGAAAAAACTCGTTCAAGGTCAATGTCACAATTCTCCAAGAAATAAATCTTATTTAAAATAAAACTTTAATACAATGTTTTATCAAAATTAAATCGATGGCAATATAATTTTTTAATAAGTATGTAGGTATTATTTTTACATAGATAAAAAAATCGTATCGTACGCCATGTAGGTATTTTCCAAAATTATGTAAAAGTACAGTATGTAAGTAAGTTCTTCGAAAGAAAAAATATTATCTGATGGCAGAATAAATTTTTTTCAAATACTGCAAAACGTATTTTTGAAGTAAAATTTTGCTAGATAAATTGCAAATAGACAACGTAAAACCTGTGTTGGCACAGTACTGGAGTTGCATCTGCTAAATATCCTACAAAATTAGGCAAGATTGCTTATGTAAAAGCAGAAAAGAATTAGTATAAATTGCACTCAAAATTATGACGCAAGAAAAAATCAGAAGAGGTCCAGACTCCGGGTTCCAGAAAATGCCATCTGGCCAACGAAGGACCATAAAAATGTATAATTCTAGTTAAAATAGTTTTATACTAGTCTAACCAGAACTATGTGCATGAACTATAATTTCATAGGTTTCACCAGAACAGCTGGATTCTCGGATTCTGTACAACCTTGACTCTTTCTTGGTAAAAATATCGCATATAAATTAGGTAAAAAGGAAAGTTAATTCACTGGTGGAACATGGATTTGTAGAAGGAAACTCGCGTAGCACGTGGATATTTCCCGTTTTATATGTATATCAGTAATCGTAAGAATATCGTATATTATTGACAGCAAGGCGAAAACGATCGGTCTGTGTAGCGCTGCTTCCGCGTATCGCTCACAGCTGGTCAGCGTCGTTTCTTCCTCCCACCATGGCATTAACTCGATGCACTCGCGATCAAGGTTGGGTACAAGGGTAGTAAATATGGATAATATGGTAAGGATTGCAAGGGCGGAAAAAGGAAGAAAGACAAATTGAATTAAGTAATAATTATGCAATAGCTGCATTTTGACGTATAAAATCGCGAATTTTGAATGCACTTTAAGACTATAAAAATATTGATAATTTTATAAAGCTTAAACATATTAAATTAAAACTAAGTGTATTTATGTAAAAAAGTGGTACGGGACAAACCACAGGGTTTTCTTGTTTATTGATTCTAATCATTTCGCAAAGGGTTGCGTGAAATCGTTCTAGTGAACCGTTTGACTGTGGATGTGCTACGCTAGAAAATGTTAACTTAATATCGTATCGGGTACATAAATCTTTTAAAAGGGTATTATCGAATTCTTTGCCATAATCGCAATGTATTCTTAAGGGTACACCGAAATGTTGAAAAAATAGTAAAATAGTACTAACTACTGTACTTGCTTTTTTATCACTCATTGCGTAAGCTTGTGTAAATTTTGTTAATTCATCCCGTACTGTTAACGCATAATTTCTAGTGGGGTATTCGAAAATATCGGTCGTGATTCGTTCAAAAGGGGTACGTGGTGTTTCTGTTACAACGAAGGGTCTGCTTAGATTTTTACGAACAATTTTTACTTTTTGACAAGTTTCACATTTTTTTATGAAATCTTCTACGTTTTTTGTTAAACCACGCCAATTATATTTTTCTCTAATGCGTCTAACTGTTTCATTTATTCCACGGTGTAGGTTGCTTTTTCCTAAGTGATAATTTCTAAAATTATTGGGATTTCATCTTCGTCGGGGGTTGTTATTATATCTCAGTTGGTAAATCTAGATTGTTTTCGATGCAGTATGTTTTGTTAATTTCAAATTCATTTTGGTCTTTAAAAAGGCAATAAAATAAGTGTTGTGAACAATCATCATTATCGAATGGTAGGGCTATAATAAAATATTTACGTTCTTTAACTGTTTTGCTAGAAACAATATTAATTTTTAATTCTTCAAGGTGGAACTCTTCTTCAAAAATATCGTCAATGATTTTGAAATGTAAATCTTCCATTTTATTTTGTCGGAAAAAGGTTACTATTAATTTATTTGATTTATCTAATAATTGATCATTCGAGGTTTCGATTTTAGAATATTCAATTAGGGATCGCGTCTTGTAAAGTTCAACAAATCTGTTAAATTCATCTGTGATTTTTTGATCATCGTCTTCGTTAAAAACTGGTTCTGGATCGTCATTTTCGTTATTTGCAAAAATTTTGATGTTTGATTTAAAGTCTATACAGTCTTTGAAATGATTGATTTTTATGCGCGATAAAGCGTCTGCATTTTTATTGATTCTACCGGGTTTATGAATGATTTTAAAACTATATTCTTCTAATTTTAATCGCCAACGTGCTAATCTGCTACCGGGGTCTTTAATTGAAAGTAGCCAGGTTAGAGGTCTGTGATCGGTGACTATAGTGAATTTTCTACCAAAAAGGTAAGGTCGAAAGTGTTTTACGGACCATACTATTGCTAATAGTTCTCGTTCAATAGTGGAGTATTTAGTTTCTGCACTACAAAGGGTTCTCGATGCAAAAGCTATCGGAAGGTCTTTACCAATTGGACCTTGTGAAAGTACGGCTCAAATCGCAAATGCGCTCGCGTCTGTAGTTAAAATAAAGGGTTCTTCAAAATTTGAATAGATTAATATTGGATCAGAAATTAATGCATTTTTGAGTGTTTCAAAAGCTTCTTGACATTCTTTAGAGAAAATAAATTTTGTATCTTTTTGTAGAAGTTTTGTTAAGGGTTTTGAGATTTTCGCAAAGTTCGGTATGAATCTTCGATAATATCCGGCACGTCCGAGAAATGATTTTACGTCACGAGGATTTTTTAATTCTGGAAAGTTTTGTATACATTTTACTTTATCAGGGTTTGGTTTTACTCCATTTTCGGTAATTAAATGTCCGAGGTATGCTACTTCTTTTCGTAAAAACTCGCATTTGTCAGGTTGAATTTTTAAATTTGATTTTTGTAATCTTTGGAAAACTTCGGAAAGACGTGAAATGTGTTCATGAATAGTGGGTGAATAAACAATAATGTCGTCCATATAAACTAAACAAAGTTCATTTAGAATGCCTAATAAAATGTTATCCATCACACGTTGAAATGTGGAGGGTGCATTTTTTAACCAAATGGCATACGAACAAATTCGTAGTGTCCATTTTCGACAGAAAAGGCTGTTTTTTGAATATATTTTTGATCAATTTCATTTTGGTGAAAACCGGATGCTAAATCAAGTGTTGTAAAATATTGACATTTACCTAACTGATATAATAAATCTGAAATATTTGGAAGTGGATATTTATCGTCAACTGTTACTTCATTCAGTTTTCTATAATCGATTACTACTCTCCATTTTTGTTTGTTAGAGGCGTCAAGTTTTCTTGAAACTACCCAAACAGGTGATGACCACGGGGAAATTGATGGTCGGATTATTTTTTGATCGAGCATTTTATTAATTTGTGTTTTTACTTCCTCTTTGTGTATTTGAGGGTACCGATATGATTTAGTAAAAATTGGATGAGCATTGTTGGTTTCAATTGTGTTTGATTTCATTAGTGAAAGTTAATTGATCTCCTTCGATATAGAAAATGTCAGAAAATTCAAAACACAGATTTGAAATTAGTTCTTTCTCTTCGTAATTTAAATGTTCTAGTCTTAATTGATTTTTAATAAGGTCGATTCTATCAATGAATTGGTCTTCATTGGTATTGAAATTCAAAATATCGTGAACACTTGGTATGGGTTCGAAAGACAAGTTGTTAAAATATATTGTTTTAGGAATAGCATTGGGATTTATTACTGATGTATAAAATTCACCATTTTCGTTAATGTGGACTAAAGCGTTTGGTAATCTTACTTTTTCTATTTCTTGACCAATTAAAATTGCATCTGTGTTTTTTAAATTACATTTTAATTTAAACACTTGTTCGGTTCGCGGTTCTAGAGATATTTGATTTTGAAAATTATTTTGATTTATATTTATTCGCGGTTTTGGTATTGGTGGCGTTTTTTGATTTTGAATTAATCTTGGTTTAGGTATTGATTTTGGATTTTGTTCAAAAGTTTTTTCTGTTACTTGAATTAAAGGTATTGTTTTAAAATTGGTGCATAGCTGTTTCGAATTTAAATCAATTACGCACTTGTAATGTTCAAGAAAATCGAGTCCTAATATTCCGTCAAATTCTATGTCTAAATTACAAATATAGACTTTTAGTGGATCGTCTTTAGCGAAAGGGATTAAAACTGATTATTATTCCTTGTACTATTACATTTTCTGCAAATCGATTATTATAATTTTCGACTGTTTTTTCTTTAAATACTGAAATTCCTGCGCCGGTGTCAATTAAAAGTTTAAATTTATTTGTTGCGTCATTAATATAAAAAAGATTTTTCGAGTTTAAATTATGTAGATTGGTATTTAGGCGAATATTTGTTCTGGAGTTTGATCGATTGACATTTGTTGGATTTTCGTAGTACTTTGTTCTAATTGGGATTCCGTTTCTTGAATCGATTGGGGTGGATGGTTTTGATTGGAAGTAATTTGAAAATTTTGGGTTTCTGGTGGCAAAATTTGATTTTGGTTTTCAAAATTTTGATATATTCTGGGTTGATTAAAATTATATTGACTTATGTCATTTACATATTGTTCATCAACATTATTTGAAAATTCTTGTGAATAAGTATAGTCATAAGATGGTTGATAAATTTCATTTTCGTAATGAAACTTATTTTCATACTGAAAATTTTCAAAATTTGAATCATAAGGATCGTAATTGTCAAAATTGTTAAAATTTTCAAAATTTGGATCATAAGGATCGTAGTTGTCAAAATTATTAAAATATTCATCAGAATAGTTCACTACATGTGCTCTATGTTGTGGGGAATTGTAATTTGGATTTCTTTGAATTACTGATGGTCTAAAATTATTTTGTTGGTTTTGTGGTACAAAATTTCTAGAGGTGCTTGGTTGATTTTGGGCAAAATTGGGTCTTTGAAAATTTTGGTTAAATTGTTGATTTTGATTTGTGTAGACCGGTGGTCTCTGTACAAAAGTACGGCATTCACTTCCGTGATGACCTAAACGATTACATTTAAAACATTTTTGTGGTTGAGAAGGTATTTTTCGCGATTGAAAATTATTTTGTCTATGTTGTATGGGATTATTTGAAAAATTGGGTCGGCTCGGAGTTTTTTGTGTTTCAAAATATGAAAGTTGTAGTTCGCGTCTTATTCTTACTTGTGCTTCAAGTAAATCTTTAGGATTGCTAGCACGGACAATATGACCTATGCGCGATTCTAATCCTGTTAAAAGCGTATTTAATGCCATGGAATCTATAATTTGGATTTGTGCATCTTTTTGAAGCATATTTAAATTTGATTTTTGAATACAAGCGTGTATTTTTGAATTCATGACTTGTAATCTATTGAAAAACATTAAAGGTGATTCATTTGTTTGTTGTTTAAGTCTTTGTAGATCTTGAATTAATGAAGAAAGGTCTCGCGTATCTCCATAATATGTTGTTAATAATTGTTTAATTTGAATCCAAGAAAGAGGATTTCGAGAGTTTACCAATTGTGCGGCTTTTCCTTTTAATTTATTTTTAATGTGTATGACCAATAAATCGCGTTGATCTCCGACGGCCATGTTATAAGCACAATCGCAAGCATTGATAAAAGTTCCTAAAAATATTTGATCTCCATCGTATTCAGGGATTATTGAGAAAATTTCCGATAAACGATAAGGTTCAACCTCAACTATAGGTTGGTTTGCTGGTACGTTTGCTGGTTGGTTATTACGAGGTTCAGTCATTTTGAATGGTTTTTAATTTCTCGTGTTTTAAAACATAAATGAAAAATTTTTTTAGGTTTTGTTTCTTAAAACTAAATTTTATTTTTGAGTTCTTTTAAATTGAAAAATTTTCTTAAAAATTCAAAATTGTAAAAGTCAGGGTTAGAAAATAGAACAGATTTTTCAAAATATCAACTTATTTGAAAAAAAATAAAACGTGATGATTCAATTGTCTTACTCACAAAAGCTTTAGCTGGACCATTTGTCTCCACGTGTTCGGCTACCAGGGGCTTCACTGGGTGTTCCTTCCGTATTCGTTGGTTGCGAGGACGCTTGGTTCGTTGTTGTCTCGCTTCTTGGTTGCTTATGTAACTTCTTGGTTGCTATGTAACTTCTTTGTTGCTGTGTAACTTCTTTGTTGCTGTGTAACTTCTTAGTTGCTGTAGATTCTTGATAGCTTAAAGAGCTGGAGCTTCACCACTCGCGAATTAGAATACTCGTGTTTTCGCGTGTGTTAAACTATCCGTACGACTGCGCCAAATGTTATACTTTAAAGTTTACTTTTAACTTTTTAAAAAACTTTATTTTGATTAAATACAATATAGGACTTAAACGTTATAATTGAACGTGTACTTAAGAACGATTCTAAAGAGAATGACTTAACATTACAATGATTTGAGTTTATATAAAGAAAAGGTGCTGATTAAGCAATGGAATAATTCGTTAATATTCTAGATTTAAACTTCTTAGAACTAAAGTGCAATTCGGCAGGAATATGTTGTTTATTCCATGAGAGACGCAAGTCAGCAGAATGGTCTTCTTATCTTGAAAGGTTCTGAGAAATAAAGTGCTGATTCGGCTTGAATGCACGTGTTGTTTATTTCATGGGAAACGCAAGTCAGCAGAATAAGCTTCTTATCTGGAAAGTTCTCGGGTTTCATAGAAGGTTCTGGTTTCTTCTAAGTGTAGGCAGGATATTTTCATATGACATATATATTTTCTTGTAGGCAGTGGTAATCTCTTCAAAACTGATATCTAGAAGTTTTTTAAAAAACTTCGAAAAAATTGTTTAAATCAAAAAATCACTTTATTTTTAAGAAACTACTTCTAATTCATCACCCTGTACAGGGTTGGATGGGACAGGCGGGCAACTGGGCAAATGCCCGGTGGGCCGGTACAATTTAGGGCTAGTTGGGCTGCAGGCCCGATGTGCCTATTCCAAATTATTAATTTATTGTTTATTCCATGAGAGACGCAAGTCAGCAGAATGGTCTTCTTATCTTGAAAGGTTCTGAGAAATAAAGTGCTGATTCGGCTTGAATGCACGTGATGTTTATTTCATGGGAAACGCAAGTCAGCAGAATAAGCTTCTTATCTGGAAAGTTCTCGGGTTTCATAGAAGGTTCTGGTTTCTTCTAAGTGTAGGCAGGATATTTTCATATGACATATATATTTTCTTGTAGGCAGTGGTAATCTCTTCAAAACTGATATCTAGAAGTTTTTTAAAAAACTTCGAAAAAATTGTTTAAATCAAAAAATCACTTTATTTTTAAGAAACTACTTCTAATTCATCACCCTGTACAGGGTTGGATGGGACAGGCGGGCAACTGGGCAAATGCCCGGTGGGCCGGTACAATTTAGGGCTAGTTGGGCTGCAGGCCCGATGTGCCTATTCCAAATTATTAATACAGTGAAACCTCTCCATGCGGACACCTCTATTAAGCGGACACTCCCTTTAAGCGGACAATTTTTTTGGAACCAAGCTTTAAGGTTAAAAAATTCTGAAACCTCCCTTAACCGGACGCGAACCTCTGACAACTGGACGGAGCGTTGCACATGGGCCTAAATGTTATGTAGTATGTTGGCAACAACGCACTCTGCAGCCGGGGAATTACCTCTTTCGGTTTTAATGCGAAGACTAAATACTTCTGTCGTATTCACAACATACTTTATTCGACGGGGGTGGGACTGCTGTGTTTTATTTTTATTATTAAATTGGGTGGTAATAGATCTCTTTGAAATGGTGCCTAGTAAAAAACTTCTTAGTTTACGTGAAAAAATGGAAGTTGTTAACGTTATTGAGAAGGAAAAACTATCAGTACGAAAGATAGCTAACAAAATTTAATATTGGAAAAACTCAAGCGGCGGAAATTTTTAATAAATATATGTTAAAATTTCGCAGTTCCCTCTCATAACCGGACACCTCCAATAAGCGGACAAAATCGACGGAACCGTCAGTGTTCGCTTATGGGAGGTTTCACTGTATTTATTTTTGTTTATTTGACAAACAAACTAATTAGAACATTAAACATTTAAATTTAAAAAATCTGTATGTAGTAACTCCAGGCCTGCGTTACTCGTTTGATTGTTACAGTTACTTTTATATTAAAATAAGTATAATGTATCAAGGAGATAATATGATAATGACACTAACTTATTAATATCTTTTTACAATACCAATATCCAGACGAAAAAATCGGGAGATTAAAAAAATGTAATAAAAATATTGTCCAATTTTTTTCTTGTTTGTGTTGCTGTTGTGAAATCTCTTTTAACACACTTTGTTGACTATTTTGGTGGGGATTGATTCCCCTGATCTCCCTCTTCGGTACGGCCTTGCCAATATCTCATTTATTAGTTGCGAAAGATCATTTTTGGTGCTAAAATACATAAAAAAACTAAGAAATCGATTAACCGATTGAAAAATCGGTATTGGGTCCAATTCAAACTAAGGAGATCATAGATAAAATTGCAGCATCAAGTACATTATTAAAAAAGTCGTTACCATAATGAAAAATTAGCCTACCTGTTCTGCCCCGGTAGTTAAAAGACCGCAAGTGACGAAAGTGTGGTTCGGAAAAAACGACTTTAAAGTTTTAATTGTTCATAAAGCAGTACTACACTACTGCTATTTTTTTAAAGTTTTTTTTTAAATTTTATTACATAGGATATGATGAAAAATCCGTCGAGACCAAAAACCTAAATGCAAAAAAAAATTACTTGCAGCCTTTTAACTAACGGGGGCAGTGCTGTTGTATGTTGAAATTTTGTACGTTTTTATCATTTTTGAGTTTTCATTTTGTGAAAAAATTTATAATGTTAATAGGTACTTAGTGTTTAATAACGGCATACAAAATATAAAACTTATATCTAAAAATATCTAGAGCAGTATCACAGAGAGATTTTCTGAAAGTCTTTAAACACCTTGTATCTCACAAGTTAGGATGTTTAGGACATGCATACATATGTTTATATGAAGTATTTTTTCTCAAAATGCAAATTACATCCTTTAAAATTAGCATGATATTTAATAACAAAACCTCCATAATATTAAAAACAAAAATCAAAAAAAATTGCCAGGGCCGGTTTGTTTGAGCCCATTCAACCCTGACCCTGTAGGGTTGTTATTTTTGAAACGACATAGATATAGGCGACGCAACAAATTAAAGCTCTGATCTTGTACTTTTAAATGGGCCTCCTAAATTTTATCAGCTTCTATTGCTCAAGGGTGTTTCTGCCAGAGATTAATTTTTCTTTTTTTAAAATCACGTTTTTAGATTTAATTTGGGGGCCGCTGACTACGAGGGTAAAATGCTGAAATAGAAATTAATTAAAAAACCAGTGATATTTTAGTAAAACTATGACGCTGTAGGCAAAAATTTTAAAAAAATTAAGCACCTCTCGTATAATAGCGCCTTGGAAGAGAGGTTCTGCAATATTTAAAAAATACCGAAAAGGTGAAAATAATTGTAACCGCAATTTTTATAGTAGTTATCGGAAAAAATCACGCCGAAAAAAAATTTGGGCACAAGAACCGGAAAAAAATGCAATCTATAATATTCCAAAAAAAAATTAAAAAATTGGCATTGAGCGAGACTTTTCGAAAAATTAGGTATTTATTGAAAAAAAAAATAGGTACACTGCAGAAAATTTAAGTCTTACTTACTTTTCGCAAAAAATGCAGCCGCAGAAGATTTTTAGTAAAAACAAAAAAAATGATGCCACAAACGCAAAAAATAATAATTCAGGGATTAAATGGTGCCAATAATTTTTGACAAAAATATTAGATAGCAAATGCAAAAGTTTTCGTTAGAAAAGTATAAGCGTCGCGCCGGAAATTTTCACATGACTTGATGAGTTCGCTCCTGATAAATTATGCTCATTTCGTTTGGGGGCTAATTTTAAGCTTGAGCGGGCGAAATAAACTTCCGCTAGCCCCCTTTAATTGCGCCCCTGGATAACTAAAAACAAAATATATCTTGGGAGCGAAAAAGCCGGACAAAAAAAAGGCCGGCCGAACATTTTTATTTTTTTCAAAAAGACGGACTTGTCCGGCTTTACCCCTGATTTATAAGTTGCCGTTCACGGTTGACGTTCACGGTTGACAGTTCGTAGACGGATTTGAGCATTTATAGGTTGCCGTCTTCCGTTCGCAACCGTTCGGTATTAATAACCTAAAAAAATTGTTTTTTTTTATAGTTTTTTTGTTTAAAATGGAGCCTCTAACCTTTTCTGACTTAGCTTTTGTCATAAACAAAAAAAAATAAAAGGAAAACACAAAAATAAACCAACTAAGTGTGACGTACTTGGCCGACAACGAATCGCAAAACGGCGAAAGATAAAGATGAATTATCTCCAACTTTCGCGAACGGCAAGGCCGAACTTTGCCCAACTTTAACGAACGGCAACTTATAAATCAGTTATTTGTCATCTTAAATTATATCTAATCAGCCCCATGAATAAAACGAAAAATTAATTTTAAAAAAGTGTTTCTATTAGGGCTTTGTATTCGATGACCACAATTCCAGGCTTAATATAAACTAAAGGCTTGTCAAATAGTCCAAAATGATAATTAATTTAGTTATACAGGGTGTCTCTAAAAGGTCTGTTCAAAATCTTAGCACATATTCCTGAGGGCAAAATAAGTCAATTTAAAGCAACTTACCTTAATCCGAAATTGCTCCGTTTCAGAGGTGGTAAATTTAAAAATTAAAACTCGATTGTCTTAAAATTTATGAACATTTCTCAACGCATTACTTTAAATATTGGTACTCAGGGGTTTTTTGGGATGCGAAACCTAAATACGGATTCCTTTTCACTGTGGCCGTTAGAGGGCGCTTCACAATGCCCTTTTTATAATTTAAAATGCCTATAACTTTTTTCTCAGTGTAACTTTTAACTTTTTTTGTTAAGAAAATATTTTCCTGAATCTTTTTAAGCCAAAAAGGTACTCCTGTTAAGATGCGCTAAAGTAAGTCGTTTTCGAGATATTTCCGTTTTTAGTGTTCGATGCCGCAACGGAATACTGAAATTATTTTGAATGATTATTTCACTAGAGTGTTTTACAGTGGCGCACCCAGGAAGGTGTCTTGGGGGGGCCGAAGCCTCTTGGGGGCCGCGGCGTAGCGTGCCCGAAGGGGCGGGGACGGGGCCGACAGCTAAAAAGGGCGCCCCTCCTCAAAAATCTTGCGACCAAAAAAAAAAGGTCATCATGTCTTTATCGGGGGGGGGGGGGGGCGATAAAACCCCCGCACACCCTCCACGCTACGTTGCTGCTGGGGGAGGGCCCGACGCCTCATGATGTCAAATTTTAAGCTATTTTTTTGTGTTTTATCATGAAATATGTAGCAAATATGTAAAAAAATCTAAGGCTTGGGGGGCCCTCCCCCTGGGTGCGCCCATGTGTTTTACACTGGCAAAATGTCATAGCAACGATCAGTTTTCTACTGACTATTGTTGTCAAAGCTTTATTCCAGTTTGTTGCTTTTCGGAAATTTCGCTCATGAAATTTTTTAATTTAAAAATTTAATTTTTAATCTCTGAAACGGAGCAATTTTGGACCAAGGTAATTTGCATTAAATCGACTTATTTTGACCTCAGGAATATGTGCTAAGATTTTGTAGACCTTTTAGAGACACCCTGTATAATGAAAAAGCAAAAAAAAATAGTTTTACGTTTGTTGTATGACTTTTGTATCAGTTTGATCAAATGGAAACCCTGTTATTTTATAAAACACCTTGTTAATTTTGTACAAAAAGAATGATATTGTCAAATGAAATGGAAATTAACAGCAGGCCTGTAGCTTTCGACGCCTTGCAGCAGTAAACCATGCTGTTTGCTCCCGCAAGACGAGAACTTCCGTAAGCGCACGAAAAGCCACTCGTTTTTCGATTTGGTCTGTTCTGTCAGCTGCTTGCTTTATCGGCGGTGAAACATTGCTTGCTTATTAGAAACTTTTGTTAAAAATTTTACGTTTTTTATGTGTCCTGCTAATTGTGTGCTGTGTGAAATATATTTGTTGTATTGTACCTGTCCCTCAGCTAAAATTTGGACCATTTGAAAGCCCTGTACAGGTAAGAACTTTCTATTTTATTGTGCTCGAATAATAGGTTATGGAAATGAGAACGAGTTTGTATTCAGACATTTTGACCTTTTGTGGGTTGAAAGGAGACTCCTTTTTTTGTTTATAGTGTTTTTATTTATGTTTTTAATCCTGCTACATACACATTTAGAAATTTCCGGAAAATTCATTAGCAACTAAATATAAAAACATTTGTAAATATTGCAAAATATTGGTCCTAGATCCTAGATTTAGACAGCACAGAGGCGGCGCAATTAATTTTTAAAACTTTAGTATTTTCAGGAAAAAAAGCTGTGCTTTTCTTCCCAAGCATCAGTTAATAAGTTTATAATATTGTAAATTATACGTTTTATGTCAAATAATTTTCGCCTAAAACATTAGCAGGGTTGTAATCACTGCAAAGATTTTGTAAAATTGGCGAATACGCCAGGCTATTAGAAATTCCTGATAGAAAGCACAAACTTAGAATAAAAAGATTTTAGAACAAGGTTTTTCGTGGATGAGACATATTTTATTCTGTGATGAAACAAAATTAAAATATACTTACTAAGTGTATTTTAAAGTTAAGATAAGACCTAGGCTAAGATTATCTTGTATATACAGAGAGTTTCATGATAATATTGGCTTCCAGCTTTATCAGATCTGGATTAAAATATTTTGAGATGTCCATTTTGTGTTTTCTGTGGTATCACAGAGGCTTGGAGACAAAAGTGACTACCATATGTACAGGGTGGGCCAGGTTTAAGTTTTTTGGGGGATGGGGTTCTGGGCTTGATTTTCGAAACATCTTCAAATATCAGAACCGTTTCTTGATAGGCGTCCTAGTTTTTGAGCTATGAGGGGATAAAAATTCTGCTTGTTGAAAAATTAACCATAATAAAATCTTTGATTAGATGTACAGGGTGTTATTAAATTAAGAAACATGTAATTAATAAAAGGAGAAACATCTGAAAAACATCACTCTTTATAATGTGACATTGATAGATTTATTTTGTTGATTGTCAAATTGATTTTCAAGTACCTAATAGGTTTTACATTCTAAAAAATGTTTACAAAAACAGAACCGATTTAAGTGCTATGATAACACCCTGTACTTCTAATCAAGCAGAATTTTTTATAAAAAGAGAGTTTTTTTCATAAAGTCAAAAATAAAAGATTTTTTCCTCTTGTCAACACCTCCATAAACCTAGCAAGCCCACCTCAATAAAAATTTAAAAAATGTATTCCAGAATTATGTGCTTTTTATGTGCTAATTTCGTCCACTTTTTAAAATTTTTGTGCTCCTTTGGTTTCCACGGAAATTTAAAAAAATGATTGGCGTGCTAGGTTTATATAAACCTAGCAAGCCCATACAGAAATAATCAATATTTTTATAATATTTATATGCGAAAATTAAGTGCTTTTTATGTGCTCCCGTTTGCTAAAAACAAAATTTCATTTATCCAGTTTTTAAGCTTTTTTAAAAAAAAATGTGTGGGCTGGCTAGGTTTATATAAACCTAGCAAGCCCATACAGAAATAATCAATATTTTTATAATATTTATATGCGAAAATTAAGTGCTTTTTATGTGCTCCCGTTTGCTAAAAACAAAATTTCATTTATCAAGTTTTTAAGCTTTTTTTTTTTTAAAAATATGTGGGCTGGCTAGGTTTATATAAACCTAGCAAGCCCATACAGAAATAATCAATATTTTTATAATATTTATATGCGAAAATTAAGTGCTTTTTATGTGCTCCCGTTTGCTAAAAACAAAATTTCATTTATCAAGTTTTTAAGCTTTTTATTTAAAAAAATGTGTGGGCTGGCTAGGTTTATAAAACAGTGGGGACACATGCACTGTATAAAGGTGGCTTGTAACTTTTTTATTTACATATAAAATTTTAATTTTCTGTCACTTATTTTTTGAGTTACTACATATTATTATACAAGTTGGTATTTTTCTTATGGAATGACCCTTTTTTATTTAATTTCAATCAGGGAAAAAGTTCCTTTAAAATTACATATGTAGGTACCACAATAACTTTTTAATTACCTACCTCTTTTTTATTATCATTAAATTATTTACAATAGATATACTTAACATAAAAATATCTTTTTAAATAAAATACTAAGAATATAAAGAAATACCGATTTTATGTAATATCTCAAACAGTAAAAGTGATAGATAAAATTCGGTGTGATAGTTGAACTCTCTATTAAAAAAAAACCTTAAAAAACATTTTACACCTAACTGAAAAAAGTTATATATTACCTCCATAAATACAGACTTTTTAAAATCTTCTTGTAGCTGAAAAACTAACGGGTCTATCAGTGGCGTGGTCTGCAGTGCTAATCAAAGCAGGGTAGGCGAAAATTATCATTGTATTTGCCACTTACACACATACTAGACTAGACGTTAAAAAAATTCAACAAAATCTCCGTAAAAACCTCTAAAAAAGCTGTAATTTACTTCCCACATAGCAGAATCAAGTGTCTAACACGTAAAAAACGCGTGAAAAATTTTAACAGCTGCTAGAAAAAAACTTTTATTTCATATATGAAAATAAACTTTATAGCTTATTCATTAATGTTATAAAAAATAACGTTGTTAAAAACGGCGTTGTAATAATGCCATTATCAAATAAAACAGCAATGTTTTTACGTTATTTTCAAGTAAATTATAAGTAGATTTTTATCACTTTCTGTTCGCGTCTTTTCTACATAAATTTTAAAACGCGACTTGCATGGCTTTTCTACTGAATATTAGCTCACACTGGGTCTTGTGTCCATTTAAAAATGAACAAAATCCACCGAATACAAGCTAAATAAAAGGTTGGGGGTAAATTTCAAAAATTAAAGTTTATGTGAAAAATGGCGTGTGTGATATCAAACAAAAGGTAATTGAGTCTGGAGTTAAACAAAATACATTTTAGTTAAAAAAAAGGGTGAGGGTAGATTTCAAAAATTAGAGTTTACGTGAAAATATGGCGTGTGTGATATCAAACGAAAGGTAATTGAGTCCGGAGTTAAACAAAATACATTTCAGTTTTTGTTTTTCTTAAGGGTGGGGGTAGATTTCAAAAATTTGAGTTGAGGTCAAACATGGCTTGTGTGGTATCAAACGAATTTAGTCTGGAGTTGAATAAAATATATTTCACTTTTTAGTTATATTAGCTTACACGTACACTATAACTATAGTACCTAGTGTGAGCTTACGGCCCATATATTGGTAGAGTATTTTAAAAATTTTAGTAGAAGCAGCTTCACCTATTGGCGGCATTTTTCACTTCGACGAAATCTATCTGGGAGTGCTTTGGCCTCTAAACTCCAAAAACCAGTGAATAATCTGATAAGTTATTAACCTGATAAGGACACAGTAGGGACTTATTGCAATAAGACCAGGCAATAATAGTGACGGGCACTATATTGACAGTTTTCTACTGAAAACTGACAGATGATCTCTCAAAATTGACATATCAAAGTCCAATTTATAAATCCTGTCGTTTATTTTCCATTAATAGTGGCGGCACTATTAATTCTGGCTCTTATAATATACAAAGGCCTTATTTTGAAAGAACACAGCTGTTCTTATAATGCGAAACTGTCAATATAGTGCCCAGCACAATAATTAGTACCTGGCACTATTGCAATAAGTCCCTATTAATATTGTGTGAATGTTTTAAGTTAAAAAAAGTTATTAAAGAAAGGTGAGAAAAACGACGCAGAAAGTTATTACTTTTAACAAGTCTTGGTCTAGACAAAACCTGACTTTAAAATAATACGCAAAAAGTTAGTAGGTTTGAGAAGTATTAATCTAGTGGCGTTTTAGATCATGTTGTGGAGAAATTTTTAAGTGAGAATTTGGCAAATGAAAATAACGAGAGTTAAAAAGACGATATATACACAGCACTAGAAACTTCAGCAAAAATTACATTTTTATAGCTTGATTCTTCCTTGTTTTTAAGTTATCTTTAAGCATGTAGATTTAACAAAACAAATATTACATGGTATAAGGTTGTTTTCTAGTAAAAAATAACTTTTTGTTCACCTTAATTTAACCGGCGGGAATTTCCTTGGTTCGTTGTCATTTCACGCGTCGTATAAAAAATAGGTTTCACCTATTTTTTCATTGTTTTTGATTTACCTTGTATCTTGTATTCAGTTTGTTCTACTTTGTGTTAGGCGAGCCACGCTGAGGAAGGAAATGCCTATGAGGTTTCACCTATTTTTTCATTCTTTTTGATTTACCTTGTATCTTGTAGTCAGTTTGTTCTACTTTGTGTCAGGCAAGCCCAGCTGAGGAAGGAAATGCCTTTTTCCGAAACACCGGTGTCCTAGGGTGACTATATCCCTATGAAGTTCTTTTATTTATACTTTGTTAACTCATTGTTTTCGGTTCCAAACCGACACTGTGACGAAATGTCTTTCTTCTTTCTAGACCGGTGGACGTTTTCGTCCCGGCATGGACTTTGTTTCCTTGGTTCGCAGTCGTTTCTCTCGTCGAATGAAAAAAAGGTTTCACCTATTTTTTCATTTTTTTTGATTTACCTTGTATCTTGTAGTTAGTTTGTTCTACTTTGTGTCAGGCAAGCCCAGCTGAGGAAGGAAATGCCTTTTTCCGACACACCGGTGTCCGTGGTTGTCTATACTCGTATGAAGTTGCCTTTTATTTATACTTTGTTAACTCATTGTTTTCGGTTCCGAACCGACACCTTGGAGACGGTGATAGCATGGTCTGGTTGAACTGTGACGAAATGTGTTTTTTGCTTATAGACCGGTGGACGTTTTCGTCCCGCCATGGACTTAATTTCCCTGGTTCGCTGTCGTTTCAATCGTTGAATAAAAAATAGGTTTCACCTATTTTTTTTTTTTTTTTGATTTACCCTGTATCTTGTAGTCAGTTTGTTCCACTTTGTATCAGGCAAGCCACGCTGAGGAAGGAAATGCCTTTTTCCGAAACACCGGTGTCCGTGTTTGACTATACCCCTATGAAATTGCCTTTTATACTTGGTTAACTCATTGTTTTCGGTTTGGGACCGACACCGTGGAGACGGTGATAGCATGGTCTGGTTGAACTTTGACGAAATGCGTTTTTTCCTTATAGACCGGTGGACGTTTTCGTCTCGCCATGGACTTAGTTTCCTTGGTTTGCTGTCGTTTCACTCGTAGAATAAAAAATAGGTTTCACCTATTTTTTCATTCTTTTTGATTTAACTTGTATCTTGTGGTCAGTTTGTTCTACTTTGTGTCAGGCAAGCCACGCTGAGGAAGAAAATGCCTTTTTCCGAAACCCCGGTGTCCGTGGTTGACTATACCCCGATGAAGTTGCCTTTTATACTTTGTTAATTGAAATATGTCTTACGCAATCTTTGAGATAAAAATTTGTTAAGAAAAGGTTATTACGATTACTTTTCTTGAATATTTCTTGAGGTAAGTTCTTTTAATAAGCCCCAAATAATAAAAAAATAAAATATATCTATATCTCAAAAAGATAAAAATTCTTACAGTATAAAAATAAAAGCTAGAAAAATAAAAAATAGTTCATAAGGGACTTACCTAAAAACCTATATATTTCAACAATTAAAAAAGACTGACACACCTTAAAGGCAAGTGTGTTAGAAAGAAATAAGAATACACTAGTAAACGGCTTGCCAAGAAATAAAGGCTATACAAGTCTGGACCAGTCCTAACGTGAAAAATATTTTTTGACTAATGGTACTGTTATCCATTGCGGCGTTGCCAATTCTCTCTCAAGAAATAAATTTTTATTGATTTTAAAACCAGACATGCTGTCAATGACAGTTGACATTTGAGAGATGACATTTGACAGATGACATTTGCCAGTTGACAAGTGACAGTTGACAAAAGACATGTGACAGGTGACAAGTGACAGGTGGCAACTGACAGGGGACGGGGCTTAGTGACCGGAGCGGGGCTTAGTGACAGGGGCGGGGTATAATGACAGGGGGCGGGGCTTACGGTAGTAGGAGAGTGGGGCCGCTGAAGCATACTATAGGACTACTAAGCCTGCCATTGGCCAAAGCATATGATGGTAACGATAGCTTTTTTGGGCTACGATTTGCTTTGGGCCGACTGGATATGCTCTGGGGTGACATGGCGCACTGATTCTAAAATTTTTTAAGCACAAGGAAAATAAATATATTTATAGAAATTTTTATCATAAATCTTCCATTTTCTTATAAAACTTATACTTCATCATAATATAAGAAAACAAGAAATGTTCGCATGCTAATCTTGACCTGGCACTCACACAGCCCACCATGACTTGTGTAAATTCAAGCCCTTGTATCCAAGCAGAGTCCTTTTAACTTCCCACAGAATTATACCTTTTTGAGTAAGATAAGATTGTGTAAAAACCTGTACAATTCCATAAAATTGACAACTTTTAGAAACGATGATTTTTGGCGTTGCACATACGGGTATTTGATCTTAAAACCTGGCCAAAAATATATTTGTCTTAAAAATTGGCCTATGGCTGATAATTATTACAAGGTCATTGCGATATCATTTATTTTGACACAATTCATGAATAAAAGAAAAAGTTGCACATTATGGTTGCCGGTTCTGCAGGCAGTAGCAAGTATAAAGTTTCTTTCGAGGGGTGGCTCGATTGCCGATTTTTGTACAGCAAAAGGTTCGGTTCGGTTCGGTTCGGATTTTCTCAAATTTTAATGGTATTTCCTAGTATTTCTCAAGCACTTCCCGGTATTTCCTAGTATATTTCCCAGTACTTCCGAAGTATTTCCTGGTATTTCCCCTAACCTGTACACCAAAAGGAAATACAGAGCCACCCCTCGGTTTCTTTACTAAATATATGGGCAGCTTTTTTATTTAGTGTCCCATACAATTTGCCTACTTCATTTTTATATAAATTTTATAGTATAGAAATGCTTAGAAGTTATCTAAAATCAATATAAATTATAGATTGTTTAAAACACCTTAATTCATAAAATAAAGTTGATTCAACTAAGAATTTTTTTAAGTGCAGCTTTTAGGGCCAAATACCCTTTTGTGCGTTGGTTTGATGCGATTATGTAGATTACGATCTATATTTCCTAAAAATGAAAAAAAAAACAAAAACTTTGTGAATATTGAGGCTTTCTATAATACATATGTAGAATTTCACTAATATTTTGTAAAAATCAAATTACAAAGACAATACAACTTGTGATATTACAAAAAATAAATATTTTTTCACAAGTTTCGTTTTAATTTTTTGTATATTTAGTTTATTAGGCAGTCTGTAGTGGTTTATAGTTTGTAAATATAAATTAAATAAATTGTAATTTTATCTGCATTTTAAAGAACTAAAATTAAAAATGTATTGTCATAATCCTATGTAATTTTATAATAAAAGTAGTGTGAACGTAATTTTTTTAAATAAAATTTACATACTAGGCAGTTTTGCAAAGTAATTCACAAATCTCTTTTTTCTGTGTGCAACTTTAATTTAGAGCTCTCGAATTTATACTTTGGCTTCGATCTACCTTTACGCGAGACGTCGAGACCTTTTAGTCACGTGACTTTCAATTTAACTTTCTTGCATGTGATCACATGACTGAAGTAAATCGATCACTACGCCAACAGGACAGTTCGGACAGTTATTTGGTCGTTCCATCTAACCAAAACCGTTTCAAAACAGTCCTCGTACTGCATTGCGCGCGCATTGGGATTTTTCGGACGATTTTATGACTGTTGATCTTAATATAAAAACCTAACACTTTTGCTCTCTTACAAATAATATATTCACAAAATCCAATTTTAACTTTTCTTAATCTTATCTGATTTTCTTTAATTCTGTCCCGTTGGTAAAAACGTCGCGTCGGCGACGAACGTCCAGACTTCTAGACGCCGCGACGCTCAGGCAAACGACGTCTCTCTGGGATTTATTCATTCACTATATATTCTTTATTAAAGCGAGATTGGTCTGTTAGTGTGTTTTATGAAGTTTCTTCTTCCTTTTTGAGGATAATTTATATCTTTTTGAGTGTGAAATCAATTACATAACAAAAACCATCAACATTTTTAAATAATATGTATTTAATATTGGTATGCACGATTTTAGTAAATGTAGTCACTTTATTATTGAAACCATTTCAGCAACTATACTAATAGTAAGTGTGAGCTATGGTCATACTAGTTTTTAGAGAAAAAAAAAAGTTGCTTCGATTTCAAAAATTTTTGTATATCTTTGCGTTTCAGATGATTTTGAAACTTTTTTGTTGCGCCGTCTGTCTGTCTGTCTGTCTGTATGTCTGTCTGTCTGTAACGACCAACCCGCATAACTCAAAAACCGCTTGTCCGATTTAAATGAAATTTGGTACCTAGGCTGGGTCTTGGGCCGTGATGGTCCCATTTAAAAATCCACCGAACGCAAGCCAAATAAAAGGGTAGGGGTAGATTTCAAAAATTGGAGTTTATGTGAAAATATGACGTGTATGATATGAAACAAAAGGTTTTTAAGTCTGGAGTTGAACAAAATGATTTTAGTTTATTTAAATAAAAAAGGGTGTGGGTAGATGTCAAAAATTAGAGTTTAAGTGAAAATATGGCGTGTGTGATATCAACCGAAAGGTAATTGAGTCTGGAGTTAAAACAAAATACATTTTAGTTTTTACAAATAGGGTGGGGGTAGATTTTAAAAATTAGAGTTTAAGTCAAAACATGGCTTGTGTGGTATCAAACGAAAGGTAATTGAGTCTGGAGTTGAATAAAATATATTTCAGTTTTGGTTATATTAGCTCACACGTACCTACACTATAACTATAATACCTAGTGTGAGCTTAGGTGCCCATAGATTAGCAGAGTATTTTAAAAAGACTTAGCTTAAAGATTTTTATACAGTATAAATACTAAACCTTAATGGTAAACAGTTTTAAATCCATAGTTCCATATTTTCCGCGATAGATGGCGATAAACAGTGTTGAGTCCTAGGGTCACTACACCACGAAGACGTAGTGTCTTAGGCTTCCAGGATGCAGTGACCCTATTAAGTCCTACATGAGTTTGGGGGTACAGCTACTTTATACAATTATTGGTTTATGAAAAATAAAGTCACATCAAAATCATAATTTATATTTTTTATGTCGTTTGTTAATAACCGTTTAAGGACAACAACAATAGTAAAAAAATTAAATGTAATATCCAATAAAACACAACAAGCATTAAACATTTCTTAAAACGTGTTTTCTGTAATAATACGGGCGCGGTCCTGGTCATTATGTAAAATAGTTTTATGCAATATTTATTATGTTATTTCCCTCCCCCCCAAAGGATGTTTCTAGATCTGCCCCTGAATAATATATTTTAGTGGCTGAACTTCTGAGGTGTTGATTTGTATGCTGGTTGAACAGGCCAATTCCGAAAAATAAAAGTTATAAAATAAAAGTCGTTGTATTCCTTAGAGTAATATATTACTCTGAGTTGTATTCTAAAAAATCAATATTATTTAGTTGGCACAAGTTCCTTCTAACAGATTTTGTTTACGTCCGGGCTGTATAAGTTAATTTCTAAATTTGGCAAATAATTAACTACCTGTTCTTTAACTATTCAACGTAAATATATATGTGTGTGATCGATGTTACAAACTGTGACCGGTGTTACCTTTGACTGAAAACACGTTCTTTTCTTCAATAAATTGTTTTACTTTAAAACGATTTGTTTTGAATTAAAATTTAGTTCAACGCAGCGTTTAGTCTTGAAATGAGACTTTATTTTTCTTCTTTAATTATTTTGATTCAGTATATTCCATTTTGTAACAAAGGAATTTGTCTTCATATAAGTAATATTTTGCTTCCAGAGAAAACGGTGCCTTAGATTAATTTAGTTCCAATTTATAATAAAATAATTTCTGTTTCACATTAAAATAAAAGGCAAGACATTTTTTGTGCTATATGAATAAAATATTCTCTTGGTGAATAGGAAAGCACAAATTATCTTACTTCAAAGCAATTTGCTTTGATCTAAGACAATTTTTTTGACTGTGCACACAAATGTCAAAAATGCGGCAAGCAAACACCAATAAATATTGTAATCCTTTTGAATTACCTTATTTTATAATATAATTTTTTTTATCACCTGTAACATTCACGTATCGGCAATCACGTTTTTCATTGAATTTGTGACCGGCGTTACTGTAGCCGCTGTTACAATAATAAGGATTTTTGAATCTGGCGCTTTTATCGGTGCAATGTTTATACACTTTATAATAAACTAATGGTACTCCTCGAAATAATTTTACATGTTTCTTTTTAATTTAAAATATGATAATTTTTTTAATAACCCATGTCACTGGTGTTTAATTAAATATAATAAAAACTTTAGACTGATATTAGCGCCTCTGGCGGCAAAAATATGAGCAAATAGGGGATGCTACCGGCGTTATATACTGTCTCAGGGACATATTATGTTTAAAGGCGGTTGCCCACGGCGAGCGATGCTATAATATATGGCTCGTGTAAAGCGGGGTCTACACATAACGTTTTGCATGACGTTTTACTTGATCAAGTAAAACGAATCAGGCAAAACCTTTCGTGTAGACAATAAAACATACGTTTTGCCTGAACTGAACAGGACTGAAGTCGGACCTGTTAAACTGATCGGTAGAGGCTTTGTTTCCGGTAAAAAGTCAGTTTTAGCGGCATTTCTTGTGGTAGTGCATACAATTTTAATTCCTTTCAAGTGCAACTTAGAAGTTGGTATACGAAACGTCCGACATTAGATAAGATAATTTTTTAGGAAATCAAACAGGCTATTTTCTTCATCCACTAATTTTTCATTTGTTTTAAACAAATAGTTCCGACATGTTTCGTAAGCAGAAACTTACATCTTCAGGGGACAGTACCAAACTAAATCAGCACAACATTTTGAAAAACTGGTTAAAAACTATGTTTAGTTACTGAAACGGTTAAGTCATAGACATTTAAAACAAAAAACATTATTGACAAAAGCAGTGCTTCCTCCAGGGTGTATTAACAACTGATCTTAAATCGTACGTTAAAGCTATCAAGTGTGTACGCTAATCTTTCAACCGTCATACTTGACCCTTTTGACTGACAGGCAAGACGTAAGGTAAAATGTTATGTCTAGACCGGGCTTAAAGCTGTATACCTGTAATATGTAAGATATAATAGCGAGGCCCCCGTTATTGTGAGGTATATTCTAGCATCGCTCGCCGTGGGCAACCGCCTTAAGGTATTACAAAAGCTTTGGTATAGTCAATACGAGAGAAATGTATTAGAATAATAGTTAACGGCTTCTATATCGTAAAATGTTTAATTATATAGTCCCAACCCTACAAGGGAAAGTACAACAGGGACATGTGACCGGCGTTACATTTTGACACCCCCATTTTTTTGGTCGTATTTGTGTGTTACATCTTTCAGAACTATTAGAGAGTTTACTTAAATTTTATTGTTATCCTTTAGACCAGTAAAACTAAAAATTAACAAAGCTCCATTAAAAAGTTTTTTTTAAATAATTTTGAAACATTTTTAATTGTCAAAAGCTCGTTAGAGTGTCGAACACTATTTTACCTGAAAATTTAATGAAAATCGGTTCAACGGCTCAGGAGCTATCGTGTTACGGACAAACATACACAGTCACACACACACAGACATACATCACGACGATATTGCTAAGATAGGTCAAAATACACCCAAATAACACATTATCGGCGTTATCTCAAAAAACATTTTTTTGTCGAAAATAATACCTTCTCTAGCCATTACTATACTGCGTGGGCTGGGAAGGTAAAAATTCTAAAGTTAAGTAAAAAATTAAGATTTATTATTTTATTAATTTAAATTGATCTTAATATTCTCTCTTTAATTGATTCTTTAAACTTGCTTAGTAAGTAACCTTGAAGTAAATGTTTCAGAAAATTATTTTAGGGTTCTTTTTTGATTTTCCTTATTTAGAAAGTATATGTGGGTCACCCTTTCCTGTAACAGTTTTTGAAATTATCAAATCATTTTCACTAAACCTAAAAATAAATAAATGGATCTGATACCCTCCTAGCTAGCCTATTAGCACGCTTCAAGTGGAGCCATGATAATATATCAATCAGCCTTGAAAAGAGTTTTTTGTAAATATCTCAGAAAATAAAGCTCAAGAAGAAGAAGTTTTTGGTTATAACACAAATTATTGAGCAAAATGTAGTCTACTTTATTCCGAAAATCGCATATTGATACGATGCTCCGTTAAAAAGTAACCACTTTTTATATTATTTAATTGTCAAAAAAACAATCATTAGCATTATGGATTTTGACCAAAATCTAATCAGCTCGTTAGAGTGTCGAACACTATTTTCCCTAAAAAATTTATAAAAATCGGTTTAGCGATTTAGGGGCTATTGTGTTACGGACAAAAATAATATACATACACACAACACAGATAGACATCATGACGATATTGCTAATATAGGCCAAAATACACCCAAATAACACATTTTCCCATTTACACATTCTTAAAAAAATTTGAAAAAAGAAGTGTTGGCTTCTCTTAGTTGTAAAACTTATATCTTTTTTTTCTTTATATAAAAATTTATTTTAAAATTTAACTCATAATTTTATCTCCTTAAGAGTGACATTTTCAAAAATTTTCTCTTCAGCTAAAAATATTGATGGGATTGTATCTAAATTTTGTAACAAATGTAAGTTCTTAGGTATTGTACCTTTTAAAAATTTAGTTTTTCACAAAAATACAGAATTTTTCAAAGAACACGAATTATAAAAACACAAAATATTTTAGGTAAATTCGCAAGACTCGACTTTGTTATAAACATTTTTTCCCGTACTCGTAGCTGTGTGTTTTTGAGGTAAATCCGCGTGTATGCTATGACTCGGTCCTAGAATTTCCTTTTTATCGAAAGGCATAAATATAAATAATTGGCCGGTCAAAATGACAAACTTTGCTGCAGTAACAGGGTCTGATTACCAAAACGAAAGTCGTTTTAGTCACGACACATTGCTGCCATGACGATTTAATGGCGGAAACTGTCGGAAAGGAACTGCAGGTAGGGTTGCCAACTGTTCGTTTTTTACCCGGATAGTCTGGACTTAAGAAAATCGTTAAGGCGACAAATTTGATTTGGGCAATTTTTTAACGAAAAGACAACAAGGCAAAATATTTAAATATCAGTCAAAAGGTGGCACTACATATTAGAGTCATAGGGACACCGATTCGTTTCTAAAATTGTGGGCCTTACTAAAAATTTAAGGATGTCAATTGATGACCGTCATGCAGCCATTTGCACCAACCTCTCTCTAGGCCTGGAATAGCTAGGTGAAACCTAAGTATTAGGGGCGCACCTAGCAGAGTGGATAAAGGCCATTCATAGGAGTACGCAGTGGGGGATCCAGGATTTCTTGGGGGAGGAGCCAAGGAGAATGCAAAAACCAAAATATTTATTATCCTTGCTGTTTTTAACAAGTCAGCTCTGAAATTCAAATTAAAATGTAAAAAAATGCAAAAATATTTGGAAAATGATGTAATTTTTATAGATTTTTTTAAAAAGTGGTAGGCTATGCGGGTAAATTTTGTTACAACTTTGGGTTAATATATTGATTTTTTTTCGCAAGAACTAAACAAAGTTTTATATCAGTGAAGGGGGGTGGGGTGCACAGGCCCTTCTGGCCACCTTGGATTCGCCACTGGCAATACGCATTCATCCTATAATCGACGTGTAAACGATACATGGGCCTATGGATTGGATTCCCATTTTAAAATTCCAAAGTTTAATTAAAATTGGATAAATAAGAATAACACTTGCATTCACAAGATGGTACTTTTTTTTAAATGAAAAAATTCAACTTGATTTTTGTATATAGAGTATTCCAGATAAAAGCAACTAGACCCCATATCATAATTTTTGAGAACTTTTTGACAGTTATCCGTTGTTTACCATAACAAAGAGCATAGGCCACCGAAAAAAAGTTGTAAAAAGTCTCAAAACTAATGATATGAACTGTACATGGGGTCTTATATGAAGATGTCGGAAACGGTAAGAGATCCACAATTTTGATTTAAGAAAAAAGTTGCGCTATTCCGCGCCCAATCAGATATTTGGGACCTATTGCAATAAAGCCAGGCAATAATTGTGACGGGCACTATTATGACATTTTCGCATTATAAGAACAGCTGTCTTCTTTCAAAATTAGGCCTTTGTGTATTATAAGAGCCAAAATTATTAGTGCCGCCACTATTAATGGAAAATAAACGACTGGATTTATAAATTCGACTTTGGTATGTTGATTTTGAAAGATCAACTGTCAGTTTTCAATGCGAATCTGTCAGAATAGTGCCCGGCACAATTAGTGCCTCGCACTGTTGCAATAAGTCCCTATTGTATCGAATTCAGTAGTCGCTAATGACTATCAAATTTTATTAAATTTGTTTACCAGGTGGCGACGATATTTCAACTTTTATAAAAACACAATTTCTAGTTTTTCCTTGATATTTTGAACACCCCTAAAAATATTTTTAATTTCGGTACATCTAGTTGGGCTCGAAGCGGCGCAACTTTTTTTTTATTAAGCAAAATTATATTTTTTACCGATTCCGAAATCTCCCTAAGACCCCATGTAATTGTTTTATCTGAGACACCCTTTATATATAACATATAACGTTCACTTGGATATTCTATTTGCTCATCTATCGGTTCCAAAACATTTAAAACTGTGGGTTTTGTTATCTTAAATCGTTAACAAGTCAGCTCTGAAAATTGTCAAATTGTCCATTTCTTCGAAGTGGTCGCTTCTATCCCATAATCTCCTTGGAAAACTCACCTGAACCACCTCAAAAATATCCAAGTCATCTTCCAAGACCTCGTTTTCTTCCACAATCTTCATTTTTTATAAGGTATACGTTTTTTTACCTTCCTAGTCCGCGCAGCAATGGCTAGAAAAGGTATTGTTTTTGACGAATTTTTTTTTTCAGATAACGCCGAAAATGTGTTATTTGGCTGTATTTTGATCTATCCTAGCAAGATCGTCATGATGTATGTCTGTGTATGTGTGTGCGTATTTTTTTCTGTCCGTAACAAGATAGCTCCTAAACCGCCAAACCGATTTTTACCAACTTTTCAGGTAAAATAGTGTTCGACACTCTAACGAGCTGATTTTGGTCCTAACGAGCTGATTTTGGTCAAAATCCATTAATGCTAATGACAGGTTTTTGACAATTAAAATTTTTTTTTAATGCTAACTTTTTAACGGAGAATCGTATCAATCGAAATATTGTAGAACACATTTTGCTCAATAATTTGTGTTGGAGCTTTAGTTTCCGATATATTTATAAAAAACTCTTTTTAAGGCTGATTATCATAGCTTCACTTGAAGTTGGCTAATAGGCTAGCTAGGAAGGTATCAGATCCGTCATTGATCCATTTATTTTTATTTGTGTATAAAAAAACATCACAACTGAAGGATACAGTTGTTTAAGTTAGTTTTAGTTGTTGTGAAGCGCTAGGGAGTCAAAAACGGGCCCCTAGATTTAGGGTTCACCTAAGGTAGTTTAAGGAGAGAAGCATAACAAATGAAACACTTCCTAACCTAAATTTAGGTGGCACCTATTGCTAATTAACCCCTAAGTATGCTGGTGCAAATGGCTGATAATTGTTCAAATATTTTGACAACAAATTTGGAGTTTGGCACTGACGTTAATTTTTGCTAAAAAACACAAGTGGGCTAGTTTTCCAATAGCAACAGGAAAAATAAAAGAATAGAGTAAAAAACAAAGCCTATTTTTTCGTCAAAGACCAGGGGTGACGTTTCGGCTTATTGTAAATAAAAATAGAAAAAATATTTTATTACTGTGATAGAAAATACCTCTGGAAAATACCGATAATCCCGAAGAAAATTTAGCCATAATAAAGGATGGAGCACATAATGTTATTATGAGCGTGCCACCAAACACATCCAGAGAAAAGATAAGACCTTCCGATATCTCTGATCCAGAATATGAACACGAACATCTGATCCAAAGATGTTGTTAGGATAAGAAGTAAATTTTTTGGCAATCATTGTAAATTTAATATAATAAATGAGTTATTTGCACATCATTGTGCTTTATTTTTGTTTCCACAACCTAGTAGAAAAATATTGTACCTACATACCTAATTCGTGTTTAGTGAATTTTATTAATCGGTTCGTGATTTTCTTTGGTAGGTCATGGCCAGTGGCCCTCAAAAATACTTTTTGTAAATATAAAAATTGTGTGTCTTTAAATACCTACTATAAGTCTTTAACTTATATTAAACATTTTATTTGTTCAAAATAGCTGAAAATAATCTAAAAATAATCCAGGTCACGTGATTTTAGTTAAATTTTCTCAATCGAATTGACTAGCCCCCGTTATATAGGGGTGGCGCTTCAGTCAGGAGGTTGATGGCTCTTGTCTGATTTGGTGTCCTTTAGAAATATAAATTTGACCACGCTTTTATAAATTCTAATAGATCTCGTCTATCAAAAACTAACTGAAACATATTTGTTGTTCAAATAAAAGATTTTTTTAAAACTCTCAAACGTTTCTTGTTAGATTTTTGATTTTCTTTTGTATATTTCCAAAAAATACAAAAAACGGAACAATTTCGCTACAGTTTTCTATAACACAACTAGGCTACTGAAATGCCAAACATTGTTTTGAAATATTTGTTGTGTTTTAGCCATAACTTTTTTTTTATTTTTTGATTAAGATGAATTAGCGAAAAACTGCTAAGATACGTTTGTTAAAAATGCTTTAAGAAACCACCTCGCAAAATTTCGACGCATTCCGCTCTCTCATTTTCTATTTCTATTAGGATAAAGATTCAGCCAAAAAATGGGATATCAGTGTTGTCAGATGGTAAGTTTTTGGGCGAAGTTTGCCCCCTTAAGCACAAACAGTATTAAAATACTGAAAGTTTATAAAAAATGCAATTTTTATATAAATATAAGTAATTTTTTTAAAGCATGCACAATATGATGAATAAATATTATTTTCACCCTTCAGTCAACCCCTAACGACCCTTTTTGCTCATGTATGTGGGGTAAAAACTTCACTTTTTATGAATAAAAGTTTAACCACAACGATAAAAATTGTTTCCGTTCACTCAGTTACCCCCTAAGTCACTCTAGTCCCGTTCCCCTCTGGGAGGGGAATGTGAGAATTAAAATTAAATTTCGTAAGGAAATTACTACGACTAAACTTCTATACAAATTTTAGTTTTAGGTACTCTAGAGTCAGCTATACGGCTCTTTCTTCCGGGAGAGTAAGATTGGTGCTAGCTATGCAAATAGAAACAGCTTCAACCGTATATAGTTGAGTGGCCTATGGTATCCCATGGGATAGTTGTGGTAGATTTTTTTAAACTCCTTAGATCGATTGGTAGTAGATCACACTATTTTAAGTCACCAGTTTTAGTAAGAGAGTGTGACAATTTTAGTAAGAGTGTGATGTCATAAATCCCAATGGCGGCTTTTTTAATGTTTTGTTACAAACTTTGGCTTATAACTTTTTATTAATTAGTTTTTTTTTTCGGGAAAAAAAGTAGTTAATAATAACTAATAGCACTATATTAATTGGCGTCCTCTTGTAAACAAAAAACGGTACAGTTTTTTTGTGAAACTAATTTACCGGAAGTTATAACCCAAAATTTGTGAAATAAAAACATTAAAAACAGCCGCCATCTTGAATTTATGAAATGGGAGGCAAATCCCTGATGACTTAAAATAATTGATGATCTATTATCAATCGATACTTACGGGAATATACCTGATTTTGAATTTTTAAAATAGATCAAATTTTACCCCCAGAGGGGCAAATTGGAAGTTAATTTTTAGGGCTTGGGTTTTGGGGCCCATCGCACCGACTTTTTTCCGTTTCCTAGCCTAAAGAAAACCGTATTTCGTAAAATTTCGTTGCTTCGTTATTAAAGGCAGACTTATTCCCTAGTGTACGTCACCTTTTTTCGTGACTTTACTGTTCTTTAAGATCTGCTTAAAGATAAGATGCTGGTCATCATAATGTTACCCGTCTGGCATAGCCATAGCAACAGACAATACCTACAAATCAGCAGAGTTTTGTGATTAAAGTGAAGGTGTCGTTTTGTGTTTTGTGTGTAAATAAAGTAAGAAACATGTTTTTTTTTTAACAAAAATTGTAAAAAAAGTCACAAAATCGATTTTATAATCTTCCAAATATTCTTCCAAAAATTCAAGAAATTTAATTTTTTTAAATAAATTTAAAGCTTGACACAGAAAAATTGATGGCTTTTGACAAAACTATTTTGGGAAGTACTGGGTGTTGTTGTTTTTCCATAGTTTAAAAATTTGGTTGGTTGAAACAGCGGCGTTGCCTGATTGGGTCACAAGGTGGTCGCATCTTAACAAAGGAGAGGTGAATTTTGCTCGGTGCAAAAAGGAAGGAAATTTTAAAAGTTGCTGCGGTGGGCGCTTAGTGCCCCAACATTAGCAGGGAGTCTACTCTTTGGTTTCACATCTAATTTTACAATTAAAGGGCTCTAAAATTATTTAATAAAACTTGTTTGCTTACCGGAATCGAAGAACTCAAAGCAATTTTTAGGTCTTGGTAAAAACAGGAGCCAAAAACTGTAAAAAGCAATTAGGGGTCTCTATTAGCATCGGCACTTCTTATTTTGGCGATGTCGCGGGCGTTATGGAGAAATATATCTCCAACATGGAGGTATTATGTTCATGCGCCACCTTGGCGAAACCGTGTAACTCCATATAACATCAAAATACTCCAACTGACGAAGATAACAGAAAAATTTATTTTATTGATATAAAGTACACTTTTTATTTATTTTTTATTTTGCATGCGCTCAATCCAGTTGTCAAAGCTGTAATTCTACTCGATTGTTGGTACTGTCAAAATTGCATTCTTGAAGGCGTTGACTGCTTCCTTTGGCGACTGAAATCTTTGACCACGCAGTCCAATCTTGATTTTCGGAAAAATATAGAAATCGTTACGGGAATGTATGGAGGATGGTCTAACAATTTGACGTTTTGTTGGGTTAAAAGTTCAAAAGTTTTGGGAACTTGCATTGTCTTGGTGGAGGATGATTCCTCGTTCGGGGTTCGTTTTTCGAAGCTCAGCGATGACTTTCGGCAAACAAATGGTGATGTACCAATCGTCAGTAACAGCCCTTTGATCTTCCAGAGGAATTGTTGCTACATGATCTGCTTTTAAAACAAATGTCGCGACCATCTTTCACAATCGCATTCAGCACTTCGAGAACGGATGACTTGTTGACTTTTGTTCATCTTGGAACACCCACGCAGACGACTGACGTTTATTTTCGGGTTTATATGAGTAAATCCACGATTCATCAGCACTGACAATACTGTATACGTTTTTCGAATTTCCTTCCTTAAAGCGGTCTAGAGTTTTCTGACCCCAATTGATCCTAGCTTCTTTTTGTTCGTCGGTTAACAGATTCGGTATCCAGAGAAAAACTAATTTTCCTTAGCCCTTATTCTTTATGCAAAAGTTTTTGAGTTGACGTCTTTGAAATCCGCAATCTATCTAATATGACACATGTGGATCGTTTTCTGGGGTGACAGCCGTTTTTGGTGCAACTGGCCTTGGATCGTCACTAAGGCTAATCCTTCCACGCTTAAATGCTCCATACCATCTCCATTTATAAGGTTTTATGTTTTTATTTAATATTTTTTTCTGCAACAACAAGCATTATTTATCAAATACCAAATTGCAAATAATGCAAGGACCTAAAACTATAAACAAAAAGTGAAATTAAAGAAAGAAGAATTTAAAAAAAGTTTTTCTTCGGCCGGGAGAAACTTTTTTATAATTCTTCTTTCTTTAATTTCTCTTGTTGTTTAAAGCATTATTTACTTGCACGACTAGGTTAAGAAGAAATCAAATTTATGGCAACCAGCGACTTGTTTTTTGACAGATTTTCAGCATTCTGTATTTTTATTCAAGTTGTATTGGGCTAATCTGTCCTGGAGACTTTATCCATATCTTTCGATTTTTAAAAACACTGGATAATTTTGACTTGCAACGTATTTCGATGTCGACGCATCTCTGGTTTACGCTGGTGTCTTGTCTCTTTATCTAGAGTGTTTAAAGTTAAGTTTTTCTCTTTCTCTGTTTGGCCTTAGAGTTCAAGCCAATGAACGACAAGCTGGGACACAAATTAGGGTAGTTTTTAGGGAAGGAAAAACCGTTGGTAGTTTGAAAGGCGGGGGATGTAAATTTAAAATGTAAGTTTTTGTCAATTTTTAACTTGATATAAAATTATTCCTTTTTTCGACATTATTTTGATCATCAGGGTTAGTTTTAATTTTAATTTTAAAGCTATTTCTTTGATTAGCATTTTCCAGTGCTTTAAAATGTTGTTTCTTTTTTTATTTTTAATATCATCTACATACAAACCTTTCTAAAAACTGATTGAAGATTTTTATTAAATTAACGTTTAAAACTTGTTAAATAAATCTATTTACAACAATACTTACAAGATGTTGCAACCTAGATGATTTTAATATCATTGAAATAGCAAAAATGTGTAATATCTAATCAGAACAATATATAAAGAAAAACGTGAAAAGTTTCACTTATAGTAGTAGTACTTCCTCCAAGAACCTCCCTTCGAAATCTAAATAAATAATTAATTTAATCATGTATAATTATTTGATTAGTAATTTTTAATTGTTGCAAAATTTTTCGATTTAAGCGTTTTTTGCATTACTATGTTATGGATTCCAAGGCGGTGTAGCACAGCATTATATACCAGGGAGCGTAATGAGTGTAGTTATACTTCCAACGCCAAATTGGGTATAAACCGGAAGGCGGAACGATTCATAAATAACTTTTCCTAAGCCGTTTAATTTTCGCATGCTATGGAAAGTTGCGCAGTCTACTTGAGAGTATTCAGTCCATAATGGTAAGTATGGAAAACCTATAATATTTATCACTATTAAGTACATAATGTTAAGTATGGAAAAAGTACTTTCAAAAATGATATATAAATTACAAGACCCGCAAAGTTCTGTAAGTGTTATTGAATAAGATGCTAATAATGAAGGTAGTAATTCTTGGGTTTCAAGTAGCGAAATTTAAATTTCCTGGAGGAAGAGAAGAAACCCGACGAAAATCAGAAAACCGGATAAAACTGAACTCCGGTAATCTACTATACCATAAAGGTAACGAAAATAACAGCAACTTCGCAGAACGCGTTGCCTATTACACTAAAAATGAAAATACTCTGCCAATATATGGGTACCTAAGCTCACACTAGGTACTATAGTTATAGTGTACGTGTGAGCTAATATAACTAAAAACAGACAGACATACAGACAGACATACAGGCAGACATACAGACAGACATACAGACAGACATACAGACAGACATACAGACAGACATACAGACAGACATACAGACAGACATACAGACAGACATACAGACAGACATACAGACAGACATACAGACAGACATACAGACAGACATACAGACAGACATACAGACAGACATACAGACAGACATACAGACAGACATACAGACAGACATACAGACAGACATACAGACAGACATACAGACAGACATACAGACAGACATACAGACAGACATACAGACAGACATACAGACAGACATACAGACAGACATACAGACAGACATACAGACAGACATACAGACAGACATACAGACAGACATACAGACAGACATACAGACAGACATACAGACAGACATACAGACAGACATACAGACAGACATACAGACAGACATACAGACAGACATACAGACAGACATACAGACAGACATACAGACAGACATACAGACAGACATACAGACAGACATACAGACAGACATACAGACAGACATACAGACAGACATACAGACAGACATACAGACAGACATACAGACAGACATACAGACAGACATACAGACAGACATACAGACAGACATACAGACAGACATACAGACAGACATACAGACAGACATACAGACAGACATACAGACAGACATACAGACAGACATACAGACAGACATACAGACAGACATACAGACAGACATACAGACAGACATACAGACAGACATACAGACAGACATACAGACAGACATACAGACAGACATACAGACAGACATACAGACAGACATACAGACAGACATACAGACAGACAGACAGACATACAGACAGACATACAGACAGACAGACAGACATACAGACAGACATACAGACAGACATACAGACAGACATACAGACAGACATACAGACAGACATACAGACAGACATACAGACAGACATACAGACAGACATACAGACAGACATACAGACAGACATACAGACAGACATACAGACAGACATACAGACAGACATACAGACAGACATACAGACAGACATACAGACAGACATACAGACAGACATACAGACAGACATACAGACAGACATACAGACAGACATACAGACAGACATACAGACAGACATACAGACAGACATACAGACAGACATACAGACAGACATACAGACAGACATACAGACAGACATACAGACAGACATACAGACAGACATACAGACAGACATACAGACAGACATACAGACAGACATACAGACAGACATACAGACAGACATACAGACAGACATACAGACAGACATACAGACAGACATACAGACAGACATACAGACAGACATACAGACAGACATACAGACAGACATACAGACAGACATACAGACAGACAGACATACAGACAGACATACAGACAGACATACAGACAGACATACAGACAGACATACAGACAGACATACAGACAGACATACAGACAGACATACAGACAGACATACAGACAGACATACAGACAGACATACAGACAGACAGACATACAGACAGACATACAGACAGACATACAGACAGACATACAGACAGACAGACATACAGACAGACAGACATACAGACAGACATACAGACAGACATACAGACAGACATACAGACAGACATACAGACAGACATACAGACAGACATACAGACAGACATACAGACAGACATACAGACATGTATGGAGGATGGTCTAACAATTTGACGTTTTGTTGGGTTAAAAGTTCAAAAGTTTTGGGAACTTGCATTGTCTTGGTGGAGGATGATTCCTCGTTCGGGGTTCGTTTTTCGAAGCTCAGCGATGACTTTCGGCAAACAAATGGTGATGTACCAATCGTCAGTAACAGCCCTTTGATCTTCCAGAGGAATTGTTGCTACATGATCTGCTTTTAAAACAAATGTCGCGACCATCTTTCACAATCGCATTCAGCACTTCGAGAACGGATGACTTGTTGACTTTTGTTCATCTTGGAACACCCACGCAGACGACTGACGTTTATTTTCGGGTTTATATGAGTAAATCCACGATTCATCAGCACTGACAATACTGTATACGTTTTTCGAATTTCCTTCCTTAAAGCGGTCTAGAGTTTTCTGACCCCAATTGATCCTAGCTTCTTTTTGTTCGTCGGTTAACAGATTCGGTATCCAGAGAAAAACTAATTTTCCTTAGCCCTTATTCTTTATGCAAAAGTTTTTGAGTTGACGTCTTTGAAATCCGCAATCTATCTAATATGACACATGTGGATCGTTTTCTGGGGTGACAGCCGTTTTTGGTGCAACTGGCCTTGGATCGTCACTAAGGCTAATCCTTCCACGCTTAAATGCTCCATACCATCTCCATTTATAAGGTTTTATGTTTTTATTTAATATTTTTTTCTGCAACAACAAGCATTATTTATCAAATACCAAATTGCAAATAATGCAAGGACCTAAAACTATAAACAAAAAGTGAAATTAAAGAAAGAAGAATTTAAAAAAAGTTTTTCTTCGGCCGGGAGAAACTTTTTTATAATTCTTCTTTCTTTAATTTCTCTTGTTGTTTAAAGCATTATTTACTTGCACGACTAGGTTAAGAAGAAATCAAATTTATGGCAACCAGCGACTTGTTTTTTGACAGATTTTCAGCATTCTGTATTTTTATTCAAGTTGTATTGGGCTAATCTGTCCTGGAGACTTTATCCATATCTTTCGATTTTTAAAAACACTGGATAATTTTGACTTGCAACGTATTTCGATGTCGACGCATCTCTGGTTTACGCTGGTGTCTTGTCTCTTTATCTAGAGTGTTTAAAGTTAAGTTTTTCTCTTTCTCTGTTTGGCCTTAGAGTTCAAGCCAATGAACGACAAGCTGGGACACAAATTAGGGTAGTTTTTAGGGAAGGAAAAACCGTTGGTAGTTTGAAAGGCGGGGGATGTAAATTTAAAATGTAAGTTTTTGTCAATTTTTAACTTGATATAAAATTATTCCTTTTTTCGACATTATTTTGATCATCAGGGTTAGTTTTAATTTTAATTTTAAAGCTATTTCTTTGATTAGCATTTTCCAGTGCTTTAAAATGTTGTTTCTTTTTTTATTTTTAATATCATCTACATACAAACCTTTATAAAAACTGATTGAAGATTTTTATTAAATTAACGTTTAAAACTTGTTAAATAAATCTATTTACAACAATACTTACAAGATGTTGCAACCTAGATGATTTTAATATCATTGAAATAGCAAAAATGTGTAATATCTAATCAGAACAATATATAAAGAAAAACGTGAAAAGTTTCACTTATAGTAGTAGTACTTCCTCCAAGAACCTCCCTTCGAAATCTAAATAAATAATTAATTTAATCATGTATAATTATTTGATTAGTAATTTTTAATTGTTGCAAAATTTTTCGATTTAAGCGTTTTTTGCATTACTATGTTATGGATTCCAAGGCGGTGTAGCACAGCATTATATACCAGGGAGCGTAATGAGTGTAGTTATACTTCCAACGCCAAATTGGGTATAAACCGGAAGGCGGAACGATTCATAAATAACTTTTCCTAAGCCGTTTAATTTTCGCATGCTATGGAAAGTTGCGCAGTCTACTTGAGAGTATTCAGTCCATAATGGTAAGTATGGAAAAGCTATAATATTTATCACTATTAAGTACATAATGTTAAGTATGGAAAAAGTACTTTCAAAAATGATATATAAATTACAAGACCCGCAAAGTTCTGTAAGTGTTATTGAATAAGATGCTAATAATGAAGGTAGTAATTCTTGGGTTTCAAGTAGGGAAATTTAAATTTCCTGGAGGAAGAGAAGAAACCCGACGAAAATCAGAAAACCGGATAAAACTGAACTCCGGTAATCTACTATACCATAAAGGTAACGAAAATAACAGCAACTTCGCAGAACGCGTTGCCTATTACACTAAAAATGAAAATACTCTGCCAATATATGGGTACCTAAGCTCACACTAGGTACTATAGTTATAGTGTACGTGTGAGCTAATATAACTAAAAACAGACAGACATACAGACAGACATACAGGCAGACATACAGACAGACATACAGACAGACATACAGACAGACATACAGACAGACATACAGACAGACATACAGACAGACATACAGACAGACATACAGACAGACATACAGACAGACATACAGACAGACATACAGACAGACATACAGACAGACATACAGACAGACATACAGACAGACATACAGACAGACATACAGACAGACATACAGACAGACATACAGACAGACATACAGACAGACATACAGACAGACATACAGACAGACATACAGACAGACATACAGACAGACATACAGACAGACATACAGACAGACATACAGACAGACATACAGACAGACATACAGACAGACATACAGACAGACATACAGACAGACATACAGACAGACATACAGACAGACATACAGACAGACATACAGACAGACATACAGACAGACATACAGACAGACATACAGACAGACATACAGACAGACATACAGACAGACATACAGACAGACATACAGACAGACATACAGACAGACATACAGACAGACATACAGACAGACATACAGACAGACATACAGACAGACATACAGACAGACATACAGACAGACATACAGACAGACATACAGACAGACATACAGACAGACATACAGACAGACATACAGACAGACATACAGACAGACATACAGACAGACATACAGACAGACATACAGACAGACATACAGACAGACATACAGACAGACATACAGAC